>SGPL01000525.1:4987-22857 GCA_004802705.1 Bondarzewia mesenterica
CNNCAATTACAGCATCTCTTTTCTCAAGTTGGAACTTCACATTACCGGATACTGTAGCTATAGTACAACACAAGGCAGTATAAGTAATAATTGAACGAGCAAGAAAGAGTCACCATCGTCGTCGTCATCATCATCATCATCAAGCATACGATGGCCATCAGCATCGCACCCAGATCGGCAGCACTCGATCGCCATGCCATCCATCGGTGGGACCTCACCAGAGGGCTGGCATGTCCTAATCACTATCGCCGGGCTTAATGCTGTCTTCGACCTCTCGTTCCTCTCGTTCATCGGGCTCAGTGGTGTGATGACTATGAAGGCCGCCTGCATTGGCAATGTAGGTCTGCAACAATGCAGTGCAGGTCAAAACCTCTGCCACAAGATTCAGCACGCAAACAGAAAGCTCACCATTCCCGGGCCACAGACACGGAACGGTGCTGTAATGCCAGGGCAGGCACGTTCGAGCAGTGAGAACGGGACACTGAAGGAGACCCGGCCTGGCAGGGAAACAGCCTGGCCCAGCGACGGCGCGGTTATCGAATCAGATTCGACCTGTCGTAAGGCCTAATGGCAGATGTTGCCAAACACCACTGCCGAGCATTCAACATTGAACTGGAGCAGACTGAGATCGAGGGGATGCTGCACAGCGGAGGTCGGGTTGATAACTTCAATGCCGAGCTGGTAAAGAGAAGCCTGTGGTGTCCGACAAGACGATTCAGTGAGACAGTGAGGTCGAGAGCGTGGACTCGGCCTCAAACGCACCTTCACTTCGCGGTCACTGATGGAAGCCCAGAGATGACGGAGGCAGGCACCGGCCCAGACACGATGTTCGAACCGGTCAAACAGTTGCTGGGGGGAAGACCAGCCCAGGTACTGCTCGCATCGGATGGAGAGGGCAGCGAGGTTGAGCTGGCGCAGGCGGATCGCGGTCACAGAAGGTGGAGAGCCGCTCGATCACGATGTGAGCGGCCTGGCATAGAACAAAAGGGCATCGGGGTTCGGGAAGCTGTCCGGCACCATGTCGGCCAAAGGTGCGTGGTGAGCACCAAGGAAGCCCGACGGGTCATCACGGAGGTCTTCATGTAGCTCCTTGCACCAGCCAACAAGGAAGGCTTCGAGCTCGCTGCGGCGCATGGTTTGGGCCGCATCCAGAAGGGTTTCACCATGGCCATAGCGTGAAAGCGCCAGAGCTATCTGTGGTCCGAACCCAGAAACGCCGCGCTGTCAATGGCAAGTGAGCCTTGTCAGCGTGTCTCCGCAAGCTTAACCGACAACGTACTGACCACGTCGTACTCGCAACCGCTCAGCAGCGCAAAAAGAATGGCGCCTCCCTGAGTGAGCTGAATGAGGGGGTCTTCAGTGATGGTCTTGGCCTTGTAGACTACTACGAGATCTCCATTGATGTACGCAGACCAGCTGTGTGACGGACGGATGAGCCAATCATGCATCTGCGATAAAAACTGCAGGGTGCTTACCATCGAATGACGGTCTGCGCACCGAAAAGGAATGCATTCACGTCATCAGTCACGACCGCATCGACAAAACCTCCTGCGTCGAGCAGGGCGAGTTCGGCGACTGCATCTCCTGGTGCCTAACATGTCGGGAACCGGGGTTAAGATGGCGCGTGGAGACTCGGGAGGCGGCAGCTTACCGTGTACCAATGGAACCCGAAGGCTGCGATCAGCTGCTGAAGTTCCCTCCGATGGCGGATACTGCCGTTGATGAGGGCCCTGCATCGGTGCTGCCTCGGGCTGTCGGGACCATCAAACACAAAGACCGGGATGACCGGCTGATCACAGAGCAGGGCGAGGCGTCTGAACATCGTGTTGAGGACGGGGTCTGAGTGCGTCGGACTGACACCGACGTTGGAGAACTTGACCTGGAAGGGGAATCCGCTCTCGACATGATGCATCCAGGACCTGCCGCAGGACGCGTCAGGCAGTTCTCGACAGATACGGCAAGACAGTGGCAGTCGACTTACGTGGCATTAACGCCCAGCTTGAAGCCGGGGTGCGCGCCTCGAGATGGGGTGAAGCCGACCTCCATCAAAAGCCCCGTAAGCGACTGCACTCGCATGGCCCATTTGAGCACCTACAGAAAACACAGAACACCGTGAGTGATGCCCCACACAACAAAAAAAAAAAAACCTGTAGCAGCTCGTACCTCTCATAAGCCAGGGACGCTGTTGAGCGTGCTAGTTGTGCCCTCCATACTCCGGTCCGTTGTTGAGCTTGAGAGACTGGGTGAGCACTGGTGTTCGTGTCGGTGCCGTCTTTGTCATCCTCATCGTTGGCGTCGTCGCGGATGGATAGCGGACAGCAGTGAGCTGGCAGGCAGTGACCGGGAGGAGGAAAGGGGAGGAAAGGGGTCGGAGGTCGGACATGCCTCCCCCACATGATGGCATCCTGAGAGGACTGTAAATGAGACTGTAAATGAACTGTAAATGGACCTGCAGCGGCGGCGTGTTGCACCTCGAATGGCTGCCAGCCCCGCGAGAGTTGCGATGTGCGCAAACGGCTTCCTGCTGGCAGATTTACAGTCCCGGTGTGGGAAATTTGCAGTGTCTCGGGCGGAGCTGACTTTGGGGCAATGGAGGCCGTTTCAGGCCGTTTCCGGCCTTCTCTTCGGGCGCTCTTCATTTCCTCCCGCAACTCGACGGCGCGGTTCGCAAAGAGGGCCTAATGCCAGCTCCAGCATAGCTCTACTCAAGTATCTCTCTCTCTCTTTTTCTCTCGAGCTCGCTGCGCTCGCCCGTGCGTTCATTTGACTTCGCGCCGCAAGCGCCGTGGGTTCCACTACCCCCCCCTGCGCTCACCCGCCGCCTCGGTGTTTCGCAAACGGATTGGAGCGGTTTGCTTCCGCGATGCGTGCCCCGGCGGTTGCGAGGTCCGCGCGAGACCACGTGACGTGTCATCCCACACGACTGTAAAACGGGTACGTGTTCAGTTCGACTTCTCGCCTCTACCAAACGTCCTTACCAGTAACAACTGTCGGGATTAAGCGCAGGCATGACGATGCATTAAGTCTGCTCACCCAGCTCTTTGCGTTCTAGTACATCCGAAAACCAGCCACGCGAAGTATGTCTGAGGAAGGAATTAAAAAAATGCCTGTTTTCTTCTTTGAGACTGCCATCACAGATGCGTGCTCTGGCTCGAGCTCGCCGCTTGGAAGGATGTACTGTGAGTATATATGACAAGATATCCGACGTAGACGTTCAATGTTTGGGCTAATTTCCAGTGCCGAAAGTCAATGGGCGGATCCAGGATGGTATCGATGAGCGAATCGAGAAATGCTGTCCTACTGGGAAATCGGATTGGTGCATTGGTCGATGGGAGGGGAGGGACGAGAGATAGGAAAGGCCATGGTTCCGCACATCAAAGGAGAAGAAAGACTGAAGGTGGCCCGGTTGATGTAGAATCAAAGGCGTCCTCCCCTTCATGCCCATCCTGATTTTCTCTCTCGTTATCTCTATGCCATCCCAGTCCGGAATTCATTCCACACAACAGACTCGGATGCAAGACTTTCGATATTATCCACGTTCTACATGTTCTCTCAGCCTACATATGACAACACCTTCGCCGTAAATTTCCATCCTTATAACATCAGCAAAACGTAAGCACAGACATCAAATTTGAGGAAAACAAATGTTGCGCAAGACGAAGAGGCGATCCACTTCACGAGATGATGGTCTTGTACTTGATATGAGAATAAAGATTTCCCTCGCCATCGCAATCCAAGCCGAGGAACGTATAGACATCACCAGCCCTGTGTTGTCGTTAGGAGGTCTATGGCATGGCAGAAGGGAGCACTCACGGCATGATCAAAGCAGTAGATATGGATTGGAGCTGGGATCCAATCCCATCGAAAGTATCGTCCGGCAGGGAGCCCATGCCAGCGAGGAGGACGGTGAGAAGATTGAGAACATCGCCCGAGAAAAGTCTGAACGAGACATAAGCCAGCCTCAACTTGATACTATGGAAGCCCACACTTACGCAAGCGCGGCTTCAAGATACGCCCAAACCGTCAGATGCTTCCCTTGTGTGGTGGTTCCGGGGACGTTCCAGGTAGTTCGCGTCACGGACCATTTGCCATCGTTGGCTGACTGTATCAGGAGCGAAAAGTCCCAATCGGTTGTCGCATCAACGTAGCCTTCATCGAGGTGACCAAACAAGGTTGGTTCTATAACAGCATCAGGAGACCTGTGCGAGGGGGAAAGCTCGAGACAGACATACGCCTCAGGTCCATCCTGTTGTAAATTGTGCCCTTCACATTGACGTTCAGATCTCGCTTCTGTGATACAGGAATATCTCCTTGCGGGCGACTCTGAAGGACGCTTGACCAATCGATAGTGACGGACGAATTGCCTGAACAAAAATCAGTAAGAAGCATCCCCAAGCGAAGCATTGCTGGTCAAAGACCTGAAAACTTGTGTTCGTGTTTTCCTGTAAACCAGTTGCCGCTTTCGATCCAATCCGAGGACCAAGATTGGTAGGTAGAGGAGTCTGCTGTCCCTCGGCCACTCGAGTATTTCACCTCGTAGTTAGTGGACTTCGCATTGTTAGAGAGTTTTTTCCCGACGTTGACAAAAGGATCCAAAATCGTCGGCTTGAGCCAGTGCGTATAGAAAAGGATATCGGAAACGGCAAAAGTTCCGTCGGACTTCAAGTTTACCGCCCGAGTCGTATAAACAAACGGTTCGGAAAAGACTCCAGCGGAGGGGTTCTGCTCTGGGTCGACGAGAGGATCGTTTGAGGAGTGGTCATTCCCGTTTACCATGCAGAAGTTAAGTGTTGCTTGAGAACCGTCGCCGGTGTACGGCGTAGTGGAGAAATAGAATTTGGAGGGGCAGAACAAGGGGGTTCCTGTCACGGGACGTGGTATTTTCTGGGAAATTCCGTATCCGAGAACGTACGGGTACTGCGTGGGATCGAGGTTCTTGTAGGTGATGATGAGGCTGTTCAGAAATGCCCCGGCCACTGAGCTACACACAGGTCCAACCTAAGCAACGACTTCAAAAAAAAAAGAAAGTGTCTGGCCACTTACTCGCTCTTCACTTGGTTCCCGTTTTGATCCTTGAGACTGAAAGAGTTGGCGACTCGAGTGCTCTCGAATAAGCAGAAGAGAGACGAAACGAGATAGTCTTCATGAGGCACTTCCTTGAAAACGTTATCAATCGCCTTCTTTGCACCGGGATGCATAGCCTCTGTGGTGCAACACGGTGTCAGCAAATGAATTTCATCTCTCATAGGTACAACGAAGGATGGGACAAAAAACTCACCTTCCTCGATGTTCTGAATGTCCCTAGATCCAAGTTGCGCCACCCAGGATACGGTCCATCCACTGACATCGAGGTGGTCCAACTCTGGATCCGATCCCGAAACATCCCAGTAGGTGAGAGAGCCGCTATCCATATGTATGACCAGACGAATGCTCCGCCACTTGGTGGCACCGTCACCGAGGTCCGTGATCTCGACAGTTGGGCATTGTATATTAGCAGTCACCCCCACTTTGCTGGGTTGGTATTTCCCAGTCTTCTGGTTGTAGGATCTGCGAGATCATGTCAGCTGGCATTGGAAAACAACGACGAGAGGGAGTACGCACATGTAGCCGAGTTTCATTACGTTCGGGATCAGATTTACATCGAAATTTGTGGGGTTTGGGGTGTTGAAGAGAACAGCGAGCTGAGCGTCGATCGCTGCCTCGGAGATGGACAGTATCATATCATACTCAGCGAGAGTTCCAGGAATAGCAGACATGATGATTGTGGGGGGAAGACGCTGAATAACGCACAGTGTCGTAGATGGGTTTTTATACGCGGCATAGGCGCTCTCCAGACTGCGACAATGTCCAAAGCAAACGCAAGGCAATCGTGCGGCAAACTGGCACGGAGAGGATCCCGTATCCTGAGAACGCGGTACAGCTGATACCAAGGCACGAGCAAAGCATGCCTTAAAATCTAGTCGACATTTAGTCCGGGCAAGTTGCGAGAGATGCGAGATCGTCGGATACGGAAGCGTCGACCAGCCCATCTCTAGAAGATGAGCCGAGCTTTATCATACCCTCTTGCAGCGTTCCTGCACCCACGAGATCAATTACGGCTCAAGAATGTCAGAAATGACCATTTGGAAGCTGAGCCTATACTATTGTCACCCGTTCCGTCTGAATTCCGACAGGCACCATGAGTGAGCACATGAGACAGAAGACCCGAGCCTGAGGCCAGTCCTATCGTGATCCAAGCTGAGATGTCGATTGAATGTCTATCACTGTTCCATCTACGTTCCGAACAATGCCCAGAAAAGCCGCGAGACAGAGCGGTAAGGCAGAGAGCAAAAGAAGACACTGTGATCGCGATAGAAATCCGGAGTTCATAAATTTCCTGCGCAGCAGAAGGAGTTTACGCAACAAACGAAAGCGCGGTGGCTCTGATGGCCCGTCAAGCTCGGTGACAGGACTCCTTGTAAACGGAATTGTAGTCTTGGTTAAGATCTGGTGAAAGAGGATACGAGACTGGGCGAAACCTCACATGCCAGTTCAGCATGCATAGAGTCGATGCAGTTGACCAAAATCAGGGTATCTCCCTTGACACGATGAGGATTAAGTCCCAGTGAAAATCGGTGCGCGTTAGAGTCATTGTCGGGACGTCACCGCGGACACCAACTGTCTCCATGAATCCAAACGAACCATGACGAATCGACGATCATCGGTTTGATTGGCTTAGGCTTGGAGCCGAGTCTAAGCCAATCAAACGGCATGTCTGGCCGGTGACTCGGATTCGGCTCGGACCTGGCTCGGACCTCGCGGCACTCGGAACAGAATCGGAAAAGACTCAAAAGAAACCACCGTCGAGAGCCGTCGAGTCGTTGACCATTTTCTGTGGTTAGAACAGGGCTGCCACGACAGGACCTTCCGCACTGCACGTCTTCACATTGACTTCACGTCCAATGCTCTCCAATATTTCAATTTGCTTCGGGCCGCTCACCTGAAGATAAGCACCCCGCCACTTCAGTGGAGGACTCTGGGGTGCGCAATATGGTCATTCAGGAGTGACTAACGCAGAAAAGCCTCATGCCTTGACAAAGTTCTGCCGCTGTCATTTACTGATCAAGGCGGCCGGGGATGAATGGATGCGAAGTAACGTGCCAGTATTGCAATAGAGTACGCCGTTTCAAAATCCGAGTTTGCCTCCGTGGCATCCGGGAGACGGTTGGATGTCTCATTATCTTCACGTTCGAACTATGGAGCATATATAATCTGGTGAGCTACAGGTGATTCGGGCAGCTGTCTCACTCCTCACGAGTCCGTCATGCAATCTGTCGCCAATCCCGAACTCATCAGTCCTGCCATACTCCACAAGACCGCGGTGCCTTTTCTGACTCCGCACGATTCAAAGCCCACGAATGGACAGACCATCGATGTCTCAGTGTGCTCCGAATTCAAGACGTATTCTGTCCCTGCTACTCCCGTCGATGCCCGGCACAAGTTGCGCAATGTACTCGACGGACAACATCAACCCATGATCTTCACCGTGGGCAACGATTCGGTGAGCAGACGACATCTCTGGCCCTAACACCGTCCAAGCTCCAGAGCAGCTGAATTTCTTCTTCAATCCAGCGTCTCTATTGCATTCGTTACGTCTCCGGAGACTCTTGGAGTCATACGATATCACTCCTTCCAGCGCAGACGCAAGCGTTTCTGCCTTTGACCTTTATCAACATAACAGTGGGAAGGTAGCAATTGCTGTTGCGATCGCGAAGCCGAGTTCAAGCGGTCTCACGACCCTCTACTACGCCAAACCTTTTGATGTCACTGGTGCCCATTTTAGCCTTTCTGGTTCGTTTGTCTCTTGACATGGATGCAATGCTTGCACCTGACTGTCATTTTTTCTGTACACAGACATCTCATTCTCCGAGATCAAGAACGGCCAAGAGTCGCTAGTGATCTCCACTATACAGATAGCCGCTACAGATCCGAACTTGTCAGGGTGCTTCATATTGGTCGGAACTGCCGAGCATGGGTCTACGCGGGCGACAGACTATATTGTTACCCCTGGATCAAAAAACCTTTGGGTGACCCTTTCTTTGCCAGAAGATGCGACGGAAGTCCTCAAAGTCATCCCAGCCACCCAGAGGAAGCCGATCTACGGCTGTGCCGTTAGTTTGTACAAACAGCCGCTGTCCGGCGCTCCTCCGGAGTTGGACGCGCCCGACGTCGGCAGTGCAATATCATGCCTCAGTCTCGACGGCACATATAATATCGCATTGTTGCTAGATAATCTCGGTGGAGGCGCTAGGGACGTCTCAGCGACCATAACTTCCAAGGGCTTGTCTGATTTGTACGTTGCCGGGATCAAAGGCATCGGATACTATGCAAGCCAGCTCATGGATCGTGACGTGCGTACTATTATCTCGATATTTACTTTTCTGATTTACGTCTATCTGCCGTCAGCCTACCGTCATCCTTTCCGATATTGCATTCACGCAGGTCATTGCCTGCGAAAGCAATTTCCAAGTCAGCGTGCTAGCCATCTCCACCGATGGCAATCTATACTTCATTGACGGGAAGCGGGCGTCCTCGGGCGTCGTGCCCACATTCACGGCGACTGGTTTTCCAATTCGGAGGAACGTGGGCATCCTATCAACGCAATACAATGCTGCGATCAACGCCTGCGAAGCCATCTACGTGAATTCGGACAGCGAGGAACTGAGACATATTTGGCGCGATCCGGGAACTTTTATGTGGTCTGAACAGTCTATCCACGTCGAAGCCATCGCAAAAATGGTATCGTAAGTCTTCCAATATCCGATGTACCAACTTAATTTATTCTACCTTGAATTCGTGATTATTTCCCAGTTTTACTGCATTTGTGAGCCAAGTGAATCTAAGGGGAAATGCAGGGGCAGCTGTCGGTGACGGGTATGAAGCGGTAATAGCATTGTCTCGTTGGTCTGCGTCACATCGCTAACGTCTCTTCATTCCAGTCAATTTCAACATCTGAAATTGCCTACGCTCTCGTGAACGACAAGACGCATCGACTCGACTCGACACCTCGTATATTCACCACAGACTCTTCCGGGAGCATCCGTGTCGTGATTCAAACAAGTCAAACCATCTCCGCGCCGACCATCAACGTCACCATCAAAGGCCTCGGCCAAGAGGAAACTGTCAATGTCGAGCCACGGCAGCGAGTCATTCGTAAAATGTGCAACGCTGGTTCTGGGACGGATCTGAAGAACGCGAAATCCACGGACGGAAACCCAGTTTTCCCAAATACGACCGTCGGCGATGCGACTTTTGACGCCGTTGCACAAACGTTGAATCAGGTGCCGACTCTTCTCCCCCTCGTGCATGGGGATCCCGCTTCGTTGATTGGCGAGGGCATCATACGCCCCTCATCCAAAAGCATCTCCCTATCATTCGAGAAGCGAGGGTCTACTTTCTACGCGGTACCTTTCGACAGCAGCTCGATAATACCGTTAGAAGCGAGCGTATTTTCGGACCTCGGGGATTTCTTGGAAGGGATTGCGAACGGACTTCTGGAAGTTGTCAAATTCGTGATCAACGTCTCCGGTGATGTCGTCAACTTCATCGTAACGATAGCGGGGAAGGTGCTTCGGTTTGTCCTTAATACAGTCGGGACACTTATTCGGAGGTGGGCAATGTGTTTCCCCTTTCTCTGAAGCCGTTTAATGGGATTCCTCACTGGCTTATAGCATTGCCACTGTCTTGAAAGACGTGTTGGGGATCGATCTGTTTCGGTTCCTNGCATTATTTGGTTTCTTATTCGATTACGAGAACATTAAGAAGACGCAAGAGGTTTGTCTCTCTCTCACGTCGGGAACAATTACTCATTTTTGTACAGATTATCAAAAGGTCTGCGAACGAAGGTGCTGAGCTTCTCCAAGACGTCGTGCAGAGGAATGCCGACTGGATGAAAGGTTGTGTCAAAAGTTGTCGGTCGCTTGTCTCCCCATACATCAAAGATGAGCGTGTCCCGGCGGCGGACGACGCTGTCCATTGGACGGATGCCTCCTCTTATTTCAACGAATCTGTCGTAGGCAAATTACTCAGAGCGGTCCTCGACAACCCGATCATTCATGAAGTCATGAAATTCGCGTCTTTCTGGATTCTGAAGGCAGTTTCGGTTCTGGATGAACAGATATCCTTCCCTGGTGCAGATGCGATGGAGCGCCTCTTCCAAACAATCATCCGAACTCTCAGCCAGCTCTTCAAGGATGAAGCCGACAACCTCGAGACGTTTTGTCCGCGATCTGTTCCACAAGTTCGGGGAATTTCTTGCCGGGAAGCGCAGCCTCGGTGAATTGCTTACGGCCTTGTTCTCGGATGGTCTGTGGACGCTGTTTGACGCGGTGGAGGATGCAATATGCGCGTTTTTGGACATCCTACCTGACGTAATTGGTGCGTGCATCAGCATGGTGACAGGCGCGATCAAGCTGCCCGGAATCACTGCTTTCTGGGAGGCGTTCACGGAGACCACGTTTTCTATCCTGGATGTCGGTAGCATGATCCTGGCTCAGATCATGTACCTCGTCACGATGATGTGGCAGGAAAAGTTGCCGTTCGAAGTCATGTCACCGTGGTATTCGATGTTACCGAAGAAAGGGTCCATAATCCTCCCGATCACCAAGTCCTCCCTGGGCCTTGACACAGATCGAGCCCAACTTCTCTCTCTTGCACAATCACAGCCGTCAGACGCGGACGCAAACTCTGTGAGTTTTTGCCAAGTTGCAGAAGTTCATTGTCGACTGACGCGTTCTTTAGGGGGCGGACATACATACCTTCCTTGACTTGGCGTTCGGCCTTGCATCATCTTTTTTCGTGCTGGGTTCTACTGCCTGCTACACGACAGTCCTAGTTCCTAAATTACGGCAGGAAGAGTATGAACTACAACCCCTGGCTGCTGATCTACTTGGTACAGCTCTCCTCTTGTGTATGCATTCTGCTTGATCACTCACCATTCATTTCAGATTCCAGCGTTTCCGGTTTTTCCGAGCCCACTGCAACAAAGTCGATCACTCCATTTTTCAAGAACGCCCAGCTTGCATTTACTGGCTCGAGTTTGCTGATGGAGGTTGCGTCGTTCGTGAACAATGTCCTTGTTACTGCGTCTAATGCACGTGAGCATGTTATCGTGAGTACCCCTCTCATTACGCCAGTANACGCGATGTCTGTAACTCTCGCCTACGAATCTAGCGGTACATCAAACTGGTCGCGATAGTAATGAAAATTTCCGACCTTGCNACTAATCTCGGAGGAATAGGCAACGCTATCACTGCGGCACTNTCTCCGGTCGCAAACATCATGAACTCGCTCCCTGGTGGTATTTGGTAGGCAGACATCACAATTCTCAAANGGTTTGTGAAGGTTTCCGCGGTATCGCTAACTCCTTCTCCAGGTCCTTCGTCGACTCAGAGCAAAGAACAGAAGATATCCTTGCCCTCATAACTTCAACGGTCAATGGCGTTGCGGGGGCCTTTGATATCCTGACAATCATNTTCGAGGCGACAGAGCAGCCGGAACTGAAATGGGCTTCCGTCGGCGCATCCGCTNTATTGAACGTCGGCCAGATGGGAACAAGTACGTGACTTTGGCATGATGAGCGCNTGCTGGTGGCTGACCGTGTTTCTGAAGCTGTCGCGTANGGNGCAATGTTAGATTGATGATGTCGTGCTCAAAGTGTCTGGGGAAGGNAGTTNGAAATACATTGGTTCTGCGAATGACGCGCGNTTGCTCTTTGCAGACACAGCATTTGTACATGTATTATTTCACGCGTTTTGATCTATGCAGNGACCTTTGTAAGATATCGGCCGACGTCGCCTTTACATTGGGGGAAAGGATGCTGNNNATTGTCAATTACAATCAAGNACTGGGCAAGCATTAACGAATNCGAGCCATACTATTCGANGTCGCTTGGTCCCTGGTGAGCAGAAAGGTCGTTTTCCACGGATCAACAGTCAGAGGGTATGGTAGGGAGCGCTCGATGAAGAGCTTTGCCCATCCGGCAGGNAGACCAGAAGTTGATATGTCCAACCACATCGTGGGGTAGTTNAAACAATNTTTTCCCCAATGCNGANAGACGAAGGTCAGCCGAACCCAAGAGNCAATTCCTTTTCCATCCAAGAGATAAGTCTTACTCCTGATTCTTCGGGTGGACAGGGACCGTGAAGGGCGACAGAAATGCGAGTAGCTTCAGGGTCTGATTGTATTACACGGCATCTGGGCTCGTTGAGTAGAGATGGGTTTGTATAATTTTGGTGAGGCCTTGCGCGCTTCANCGTTTAACCTCGTATTTCTCCCNGCCCACTTCTCCAGCTTATCGACCTTCTGCAGTACCTCCGTCTCCAACGACTTCAAGTACGCCTCCATATCATCAACCAGCTGCAGTATTCCAGCAGAAAAGATGCGCATGGCAAGCCAGCCAGCATTTGTGCCGTTGTTAATAGCCACCATCGCAACTGGAATGCCTCTTTGCAAAAAAAGTAAATGGTCGGATGATATAAGAGAAAAAACAATCAGTCAACGTACGGGCATCTGCACAATACTGTGCAGCGAATCAACGCCATCCAACGAGCTCCCTTTGATGGGAACGCCAATCACTGGCAGTGCTGTCATCGCTGCAACCATCCCCGGCAGGTGCGCTGCCCCACCCGNGCCGGCAACAATCNTCCTGCGACCGCGTGCAGCGGCCGAGCGCGCGTACTCAACGAGCCTGTCAGGAGTGCGGTGGGCAGAGAAGATGGTTAGCTCGTACGGAACGCCAAAGCGGTCGAGGATGTGTGCGGCGGGGAGCATGATAGGCAGGTCCGAATCAGAGCCCACGATAATTCCAACCAGCGGATGTTTGTGCGCAAGCCCTGATCCTGGGACTAGCGCGACAGGTGCGTAGCGTTCGACATGAGAAGATGCCACCATGAACAAAATGGCCATCCATGTGCAAAGCAATTTTGAGATCTGCTACGGGACCACNAACACGTTCTAGCTTGATGGTGAACGTCTATGTAACTCATGAAGTCGATCATTTTCTCTGCCAAGTTCCANCGCAGAAGAACGCACCTTTCCAGCCTCACTAGGGATGAAACAACTGATAATTGTGTCATCATCAGTGTACGCTCTATACTGAGAGATTTCCAGCCCATCCTGAGAAGTAATCCAGATTCCATGCTCGTAAACCACGCGCTTCCAAAGGCATTCAAAGAAGGTGGNTAGATAGTTGCGGCCTTCTGTGACGCTGTAATGAGTGGTGAAACACGACGAGATTTGGCTTAGCGACGTGATTTGGGATGGCAGCTTCAGAGCGACACGGTCTGGGGAGACGAGCAACAATGAAAACGGACCTATAGTGGGATGGAGTATGTGCTACAGAGTCGCAAAGAGCGAACGACTCAACGACTGGGTCTGAACAGGTCTAAACCTCCCGTAACCTTGGCTTCGGGTTAGGGCTCAGTGAAGTGCATGCGGCTACGGATGATTCCCCCATACTCCTACCTATCTGGCTCATTGCCAACCGCCGTCCAGTCTTCTTCGCACGTAACAGGTGAGCTTTCACTATCAAGCTGCAGCACTCCGGTATCTATCCTTGATTGAAGCTTCAGGGCATATCATGGCTTCCACCGCAAAGTACATTCTACTACTGACCGCACCACAGATAGAGATGATACTGATCGAAATAGGACTCTCGCCAGCTGTATATTCTGCAAAATCATCAAGGGTGAAATCATTTTCACTCTTTTACAATAATTCTCTGAAATTTAATACGCACTTCAAACGAAAGGAGATATCCCGAGCTTCAAACTCATTGAAACGGACCTGTCGTACTCTTTCCTCGATGCAGGATCCCTTTCCAGAGGCCACGCTCTCATCATCCCGAAATGTGCGTGACCCGAACTTTCATCTCTATCCGTTCTCGTTATGTTGCCTCTTTCACAGACCACGCACCCAAGCTTCACGAGCTTCCCGACGAATACCTCGCGGACGCTCTCCCCATCGCCAAAAAGATCGTTAAGGCGCTGGGTGCTGAGAACTACAATATCCTCCAGGTGCATATTTTTCTCTTCAGCTCCGCAACTGCACACCCCTCGTCACTGTCGCATAACTTGCTCACCGCCCTATCTGCAGAACAACGGCCGCATCGCGCACCAGGTCCGTATAGCCCCTTTTCCTCGTTTAGCTGACCATCCCGGCCGTGCTGAACCGGCGTAATACAGGTTGTCGATCATGTCCATTTCCATGTCATTCCGAAGCCTTCCGATAGCGATGCCGAGGGGCTCGTCATTGGCTGGCCCACGCAGTCACCATCCAAGGAGGAGCTCTCAAAATTACATGAGGAGCTTCTTGAGAAGCTGAAGAATTGAAGAGCAGGCGAATAGAGTCTAGAGGATAGTCAAAGTCAATCTAGAAGATGAATTGTAGGAATATGTGAGTACAATCAAGCCTCGTTCTATGCTTTTCAAATTCCCAATACTACAGCGCCCTTGGATGTGGCAATTATATCTTTTCCTCATGGTTGTTAGGCTTTAAATTTCAATCGGTTAGAACGGAAGCCGTGGTACGCCCGAGATGAGGTCGATGCCGTCCCCATCATCTGGCTCTCTGGATACCCAAGAGAATCTTCCGGCTCGGCGTACGGGTTGGAGTCAACCTGCACGAGGGCTGATCGAGCATGTGTTAACTATATGGACTTGTCGTTTGAACCGCTGCATACTACGCAGCGAAGTCAAGACCCGTGTCCTGCGCCCTTGGCTCTTACTGTGGTGTCACTGACTAGACAAGATGTACGTAAACCGTTAATCACCGAGTTGGCAGCAAAATGCGCTCTATTACTTGGACGCATGATGTTACTTACAGTATGTGTGCATAGTTTTCTGTCTCTATTTTTATTTTATTTTGTTGTATTTATCACGAGGGCAGCGATGGCCGCATGGGTCTGTGGTGCTTGAGTACACTCCGGTCCACTACGGTCTTCTCCTATCTTGCTAATCCTATGTTGCGACATCCACATATCACCCAGGATGAATCATCAGTTCCTTAAGATCCAAACTCGCCGACGCTTCGCGACGAGAGAAAGCGATATTTGGATCCCGAAAATGCGCAGAGATGGCAGCCGAACACTCACGTATGCAAAGCATTCACTCAGTGTCTAAGGAGTGCATAATGGGCCATGCCGACTGCGCATACTTTGCTGGTGCTTCAGCTTTCCCCCGGCTGCAGCGTGAATCTAATACACAAAGTGAGTATTCAACGCATTTCCCCATGAGTGATGCATAGCAAGTCGGCGAGAGATGAGATGTTAGAAATCACAGATTCTGAGGTCTGTGGGTAAGAATAAGAGGCGATACATGCATCATATCAAGATTAGGTTCGGGCTCAAAAACAGCATACCACGGTACCGGTCAAGGCTTGGTGAATTTGGTTCGAGGATAAGTGAACTGCTTATTGGCAAAAGAGAAAGGAGTGAGCTAAATGCAGTCTCCATGGCTGACCATACAGAAGACAGAACGATCAAAACACTTACACAGATTGGTGGAGTTTACGATACAAGTGCGGTATTCATTGTGCTCAGCCCGTAGTTTCATGACCCGAATGATGCACATTTTGTGGAAAATCTGTGAACTCATTGACGAATGTCATAGTAAGATCCATAATCAGGGCATCGACCACGGCAGTTCTAGATGACAAGCGTGTAAGCCGGGAGTCCGCGGGAGGGTGTCTTTGCGAGACAGTCAATCTAAGCACTTAAGGTGACTCGACCCAAAAAAGCATCAAAAGCAGTGCCATTCGCAGGAAAGTATTGAGAGATCCATACTGATTGATATATAAAAATACTCTGCCAGCGGGACCACTGTATATGTTGCAATGCGTCATGATCCAGAGCTGTCCAGGCCGTCTATAACTCACTGTCATCCAATAGCCGTGTCGGTTGAGCAGCGCCAAACTCGTATTTTCACCGGTGAGCTTGAGGTGAACTGAGGCCATCTATCGATTCGTGAGCTCAAGCTCTCCTCGGATGCACAGCCCAAAATGAGCATCTTTTGGTCCAGCGCTCTAGTGCGCGGGGATGATAGCCTCCAAAAAGCCCAATCGAGCGAAGTCCTGAGAATCTGACCGTTGTCAAGCAGGGAAAAGGGGGTATGAAAGAGTTCAACGTTTCGCACAGCACGACGAGATGTATAAAGGATTATCGAGAAAATTGAGCCTGTGGACCTGGGAGCGCGCTCAGCGCTAAGCCTTGAATAGCGCCTCGGATGAGGTCTGATGAGGTACATACCAGCAGGAGAACAAGCGCGCGAGAGGAATTATGGAGTATATAATCTGTTTCCATTAACATTCTCTTGCCATCGATAATCGGTCTTGAAGCTTGAAGCTTGAGGCTTGAAGATGGAGTTAAATTAGACTGAGAGAGAAGTTGAGGAACGAAACCTTATCTTATCTAGAAGATCATGACGCGACGCGTGTAAGTCACGTGTAGTGCGTCTGTTGATCAGGTCGGAGACAAGGTTTAGTAGCGTTAAACAAGGTTCCACAGTCCGTCCCTCCTTGCTCTCAACCTTCATCTTCATTTCTTTCCGCAATCTCTCTCCTCATAACTCATAAGATGCCTCGCAAAGCAGCAGCAACTGAAGAAGCCGCCATTGCCCCCCGCCGCTCTGCACGTATCAAGGAACTTCCTAAGCCACAACCAGCCCCCGCTCCGGAAAAGAAACCTACCAAACCGCGAGCTAAGAAAACTCAGGAGGCTACCGCCAATGGCGATGTGGCTGAGAATGGTGACGAGGCGCACGTGAAGAAGCCGAAATCATCTGCTCGCGGAAAGAAAAGGACAGCGGCAGAGAAGGAAGCTGACGATACCGCCGAGCCTGCCACTGCTACTGATGGCGAAACCGCGCCTCCTCCTTCGAAGAAGGTACATCTATTCCCTGCTCATG
This sequence comes from Bondarzewia mesenterica, assembly GCA_004802705.1. Lineage (NCBI taxonomy): Eukaryota > Fungi > Basidiomycota > Agaricomycetes > Russulales > Bondarzewiaceae > Bondarzewia > Bondarzewia mesenterica. The sequence goes on from SGPL01000525.1 coordinate 21,928, forward strand.
AATTCATCAGCTCTAATTCGTTATCCAGGCGAAGCCTACATCCAAGGCTGCAGAGAAACCCGCCTCAAAGGCTGCAGCAAAGCCGGCGTCCAAGGTCGCCGATAAGCCTGCGTCTAAGGCTGCCGAAGAGCCCACATCTGAAGCTGTGGGTAAACCTGCCTCTAAATCTGCAGAGAAGCCCGCATCAAAGGCCGCTAAACCTGCCTCGAAGCCTGCCTCGAAGCCTGCTTCCAAAGCCGCGAAGCCACCTTCCAAAGCGGCTTCTAAGCCCCCCTCCCGTGCCGCGTCAGAGAAACCTCAATCCAAAGCCTCCAAGCCAGCCTCTCGCGCGGGATCGCGCAAGCCCAGTTCCAAGGTGCGTTGATGCTCAGACAGACGATTCCACAAGGGTTAATTAGGCGTTGCGGGGGTGGCTCTTTGTTCCCAACAGGCTGAAGTGAATAAGCAAGAATCCGCTCCCGCGCCTCAGGATACTATCGCAGAGGAGCCCGAGGAGGAAGCAATAGTGGCTGAATTGGAAGCTGTGGCGGTTGGTCTCATTCTCCTGGGATATGTCAAAGTGACCCGCTGACGTTGCCTTCATCTTTGCGCATGTACAGGCCTAATCTCCCCGTGATTTCTTCTGGCAGCAGCACTGACAACACCGACTTGACACACCTCTCGCTTCTTCATCACATTTTCTAGGACGCAAGACAGACGTTTTATTGTATCTCGGGATGGAAGCATCGTTGTCATGTACTCAGCTCAAGCTTCTTGTTCGACTTCATGTTGTACCTACTATGCTGCGCAACCTGTATCGGCAACCCACGTTCCGCTTCCTCATGTTGTTCGTGTCGTCTATCTATTCTGTGCCGGTGTTGTACATATCTTCGCTTTTATTCTTCCTTAGTTGTATATATCACATTGGTACTGTACATACCTTCTTATCCT
>SGPL01000526.1:0-22724 GCA_004802705.1 Bondarzewia mesenterica
AGCATCACATATCCACCAAATACTTGCCAAATATTGTGACCCATGTGGAAGAAACTTTGGCAGCTTGCATATCTTGTTAAAAATTGGGTCCTCAGCCAATCACAGTGCTCAAAACCTGGATATAAACCCAAATATGCGAAGCTCGAAAACACTTCCACATGAGTCACAAAATATGACCGATATTGAATGGATATGGGACTATATGGGATGCCCAAAAATCTGCCTCCGTCTGCCGTGTTAGTCGACGTTTTCACTTGAAGCTTGAAGCTGCTGCCGGACCGAAGGCAACGATTTGAAGGTCAATCTAAGCCGATTAAAGCCAGCTATTACCCCTAAACGGACCAAAACTTACATCATAACAGAAGGATCAGCGCATCTTCCGGCAAGATCCCATAGTACACTCTTTTCAGTAACTCAGTTCTTTTAGAACAAGCTGCCTCGGATCACTACTTTTGCGAAACTTAAGGCCAAAGAAAAGCCTCTCAAGGCGACGGCGAGACCAGACATCGAACAGTGGATTGGTTCTGCAGCGACCTCTGCAGCGATATCAGGCGAAATGGAGGACGGAGAGGATGGTTTTATTTGGCATAGAGAGCGCGTGTTGGAGGATTGGCCAACAAGCTTGATGTATGCACATAATAAGTTGCTAACGAGCAGAACAAGCACACGCCTACAGTTCCTGCATGAGGAGTTGCTGCCTTTGGCGAGGCGTGACGGTGAGTTTTCGTTATTCGATTTCAGGTAGCGCGTGTATATACTCAAATTTTTGAATCAGACCTCGATCTATCTCAGACGATGGATGTATTCAAGCTTTTGACCGACACTTATCCTCGGTATGTGGACAGCGCGTCACGAGAGGCTGTGGAGCTTGTTGGAATCGAGCTCGTTCGAGGAGATGAAGAACGAGACAACAAGTTCGGTGTGGCTGAGCAAATCGTAGGCTGGATATCCACGGAGGTCGGTAGAATCTGTAAGAGTCCAAGGTGAGTCTCTCGAACACAGGATCTGTTCTCTTGTTAATAGCTGTGAAAGTTCTCGCGCCCCGTCAGACATGTTCATCCTTCTCAGCTGGTGCTGTGCCCTATACACTGTCTGCATCAAGAGCGACTCGCACTTCGTTTCTTCGCATGCATGGAATACACTTGTCGGATCACTCGCATCTCTCATTGATCTTTTGCTCAATCCATCCACTCGCGCCAAGGTATCAATGCAAAAAAGTGCCCTCATCCGTACGCGGCGCGCCTTACGGCTGGTGCGTAGCTGAACCATTGAGCTATCACAAAGCACTGCTAACGTTTCTATCAGGCTCCGGAGCATGTACAAACGCTTATGAACACACTTCTATCACAATCCAAGGCTTACCCATCGCCCCTCGTAGCCCTCTGTTTGCTTGGCGTCGCCGTCGATGTCACGACTAGGTTGAAGAACATCAAAGATCAGAGTTTGACCGTCGTTCCCGATGATATTAAGGTACGATTCTCTCGCCTTGACTTTCCAGCTCGCTGCGAACTGACCTTTAGGCTGGGATTATATCCCTTTACTCAAGTTTTGTGTTGATGGCTCGCTGGCCAGTGTCGAGTCACGTATCGGTACCGTACAAACTATCACACACTTTTATCTTTATTGCTGACAGAACGACAGTCTTCTTTACGGGGCTTTATCCAGCTTTTGACCGAGGACGAGTTCAAGGACTCCATCCTACCCGTCATGGAGAAGGCTATTCTTCGCTCACCTGAGTATGCATTACCGGGTACGTATGGACCGCATTGCTCTTCTTGCGTCCTCTGATCCCTTGCTGCAGTTATCAGCGACTTCTTCCTCGCGTACCCGCACTTAGTCGACACCGAGGCCTTCCGTCGTATTCTCACGCCGGCATTGAATTGCTCAAAATCCGCCAATGCAAATGTCCGCGCGGGTTCGATCACCCTCTTCAGAGTCCTCCTGGAGGAAAAGGCACTGGAAGAGAGCAAGGAGATTGCGGTTACGGAGCTTCTGAATCTCGCGAAAGCGGGTAAATCCATTGGCCCCGATCGTCAAATTCTGTATAGTATGCTTGGGTTCCTCAGTCCCTCTGACTCTGTTTCTGGCACCATGCTTCAAATCGTGCCCGCACTTCTCGCAAAGGAGACTAACGAATCCGCAACACCTGTGCTGGGCTCTGCCTTAACAGCACATCTTGCATACCACCTCCGCAAGGATATGCCCTTGCCCGCCGATGCCACTACGATCCTGGTAAAGGAGATGCAAAGTTCGAAGCCTGTAATTCGACGAGCGTTCGTATCTCTGATAGGCGACGCTCTTTGGGAATTGGGAAGTCTTCCCAACGAGCAATCTCGAGCTTTTGCCAAGACGGTACTTCCAGCGTTCCAGATGAGCCTGAAGACGGTGGCAGAAAACCCACTCAATTCAAATGGAGGGCCATTGGAAGGATATGTGGCAGTGGGAATCCTTCTTGGACCATTTTCTCGCTCAGGCGTATTCGGTAGTTCCATTAAGTTTCATCTTTCCTCGCTAGCAGTTTTTCTGATATCGTTTGCGGCTATGCCACTATAGAAGACGTGATTTCGCACAATCTTACCATTCAATCGATTGCTTCAACTTCTACGAAGTCATCGTTTCTGCTGTGGGATAAGGTCTATCAAAAATTGAACGACGCGGAAGACCAGTCATGGTTGCTGAGAGCTCTGGAGAGCACTCTGATATACTTCCATCACGAGCTGGTCAAAAACCAGCAGTTCAGGTGTGTTCATCTACCTGGAAGCATGCTGTCGAGATATTCAGCTTTCTTCTGTAGGACGCAGCTCGGGCTGGCATTCCTCCATTTGGCGGTTGATTGTCAAGCTCCGGAATTCCGTCATCGCCTGATATCTACTCTAGACCATGCGACCTCCCTTTTACCTAAAGTCGTCAACTCTGTCGTGCGGGATGCCCTAACAGCTCACCTTGTGCGACGCAAAGGAGCCCCATCAAAGGCACAAAATGGACTTACTGAAAATGAAAAGCCTTCCATTAACGTGCAGACTCGTTTAGCTGCGTTTTTGTCAACTTGCGCATCCTTCAGTGACGAAGTGGATGAGTGTCTGCGTGATGACTTGTTATCTGACCTCATTATTCTGGGCCACCAGCCATCAATATGTGAGTCTGCATCCCTCAAAGATTGACATTTAAAATTGACCGTAATGGTCAGGCGGGAGTTCACGACAAACGTGGATTGAACTTTGCCAAAAAGGGCATGTGGATCCTGGGGCCCTGGTTGAGCGTAAGTTAGACAAGCTCTTCAACCTTGTTTTGGATGCTAGTGGCGGCGATGGACAAGTGCGTTTTATAGCTCGTTGCTCTACTCCGTCTAATCAACTCGCTCGGTGTTTAGCCGGTATCTGAAGATTTCAGCGAGGCAAGCTATAGGGCCGTCACTACTCTGGCTTTCGTCTCTCCAGACCTTGTACTGCCTCTGGTAATGGAACAGTTACGAATGGACCTGGATTCAAAAGTCAAGACGCTACGCGACGAAGACTTTGGCATCTGGAATACCCCGGAAGGCACTTCTTTCATTGATGGTGAGGATTGCCATTATCTTTCTCAAATGCTTCCTGTCGACTCCTCCAACGATCAGTTCTGGCATCAAAGAAGGCCCCGCAGACACAGACCAAAGGCAAGGGGGCAGACCTGGCCAAGTGGGATGCCGAAGTTCGCAAATCCCTCGCTGGAAGGAAAAGTGCTGTACCTACATTGTCGAAGCAGGATCAAGCATTGGTCAATGTACAGCTGGAGAAGGAATCACAGATACGCCATCGTGTGGCTCAGATCAAGACGAAATTGGACCGCGGATTGCAAATCATCCGACACCTCATCACGGGTAACATCGATGGCCTGCGCTCCTACATTTCTACCATCTCGCGGCTGCTTTTAGATGGGGGTTCACTTGACAAGGGCACACTGCTTATTGGACAGAGAGCGTTTGAGACGTATCTGGTAAGAGTATTTCTAATTATGGTAACGTGCGAAATTTGACACCCTGTTTGAAGGATCTGTCGAGATGTTGTTCTGAGCGTCTTGAGACTTTCGGCAAGTGGGTTGGGATCGCGACTTTGCGCAGCTTGGAAGTAGCCGCAGTTCCAGAAGATCTCAAGGCAGAGCCTATCAGTGGTGAGCTCAGGTGGTATTGTTTCTATCGATGCGGGCTGATTTATTCACTCTAGAGCTGATTAGCCGTGTTCTGTACCGGTTGCGTTCACTGTCAGAGCAAGCACCTCTAGACTCGGCGACCTTCTCATATATCTATCCCCTTCTCAATTTAATTCTTCTGAAGGGCGGAATTGGACTCACCGAAGAGGATGACCCGCTCGAGCAGGTGACCTTGTCACTGGATATCATAAAATTCCATTGTGGAGAGTGTAAGCCCAGTCGTCTCCAAAAAAAATTGTAGATGTTTCATGTTAATCTTGAGGTGCAGTTGAGGATACGACCTTCCCTCGCATTCAAATCATTGAGGGCCTGCTTCATGCTATGCGACAGCAACTGAAGCTAAGCAAAGAAGCCTCTTCGGCCCTTATTGAGCTTGGGCAAGCAATCTACCCCAACGCGACGAGGGAGGAGACATCACTACTTTTGCGCGGCACACTATCGCAGGAAGCTCATGTTCGCACGTCCAGCCTGCAGGCGTTGCAAGTGCGTTCTCAATCTCGACTGTCGTTGCCATGACTCATAATAGACGTTCAGCCGTTTGATCTGACAGATCTGGACTTGTCACCTGAACTTTTCATAGCTGTTCACGATAGTGATCAACAGAACTCCAGACTGGCCAGGCACATATGGGAAGACAACGGTTTAGATGTCCCCCAATTGTACTTGCAATCCTTGCTCCGTTTTCTTGGTAATGGCCATTCGATTTTTCCAAGATGCATTGCTTATCCCTCTATTAGAGCATGAAAATGCATACGTCCGCACCAGCGTCTCACAAGCATTCGTTGAAGCCACTGATCATTGGCCGCATTCAATTCTGCAAGTACTCTCCGCTCTTCGCGAGCTATACCGTGAAAAAGTTCGTTATCATCCTGACGCGTTAGGTGCATGTCTGACGTTATTCTTAGGCGAAGATTCTTGCCCCCGAGTTTGACAACTATGTACGTGAAATATATGATCCACCCATTCAATTCTAACGTCCCAAAATACTGTTCAGGGCATGCTCGTAGAAAATAGTCTTGATCGTACCGACCCCTGGCAAACGCGACTAGCAGTTGCACAGACATTCCGATCCCTTTCGTCAATATTCAGCGAGGTAGACGTTGTACCCTTCTTTGAATTCCTCATCAAGGATGAGGCTCTAGGAGACCGCAATGCAGAAGTACGCCGGGGCATGCTGGACGCCGGGACAGCTATAATTGATCATCACGGATCTAGCCACCTAGCGGAGCTCATCGCGATGTTCGAAGGTCATCTGGCTGGATCGAACGCGAGCTCGGAGACAGCAGACTTCATACAAGAGGCTGTCGTTATCTTGTTTGGACGAGTTGCACGTCATCTTGACCCTTCAGATTCCCGCTTACCCGCTATAGTCGCACGGCTTGTGGAAGCTTTGAAGACTCCATCGGAACAAGTGCAATTTGCTGTATCTGATTGTCTGGCTCCTCTCGTTAAAATTACCAGGTCATCAGTGCCGAAACTCGTTGACCAGCTCTTGGATGAGCTCTTCAGCGCCGAAAAGTATGCAGCTCGCCGCGGCGCTGCGTATGGTCTTGCCGGAGTTCTCAAGGGAATTGGTATCGCTGGTATGAAAGAATTTGACATCCTCAATCGACTACGGATGGCTACCGAGGACAAGAAACGATACGAGCCACGACAAGGTGCTATGTTTGCCCTCGAAACTTTCTCTAATACCCTTGGCAGACTATTTGAGCCATATGCGATTCATGCTTTACCACTTCTTTTGACTTCCTTTGGCGATTCAGTGCCCGACGTGCGCGAAGCTGCTACGGATGCCGCTCGAGTCATAATGGGTAACCTGTCTGGTTATGGTGTTAAACTCATCCTACCCGATTTGCTCTCTGGTCTGGACGAGAAACAGTGGCGTACAAAAAAGGGGTCGATCGAGCTCCTCGGCATGATGGCCTACTGCGCTCCTAGGCAATTATCACAATCCCTTCCCATCATCATTCCTCGTCTCACCGGTGTCCTGACCGATTCGCATGCACAAGTACGAACAGGAGCGAACAAGAGTTTGAAACAATTTGGCGAAGTTATCAGCAACCCCGAGATCCAGTCATTGGTCCCCGTCTTCTTGAAAGCCATGGTTGACCCTGCGAAGACTCCAAATGCGCTCTCTGCATTGTTGAAGACATCATTCGTGCATTATATAGACCATTCGTCCTTGGCATTGGTAGGATTCCCCCTATTCAGATGGATTGTGCTTGTCCCCTGATACTATGATATGGCAGGTCATCCCTATTCTGGAGCGCGGTCTTCGAGAGCGAAGTGCTGATACGAAACGAAAAGCTGCTCAGATCATCGGCAACTTAGCGTCTCTGACTGACTCTAAAGACTTCGTGCCGTACCTGTCCACCCTTTTGCCAATGGTTCATGTCGTTCTTGCCGACCCTGTTCCTGAAGCTCGAGCGACTGCTGCCAAAGCTTTGGGGACTCTGGTCGAACGCTTGGGTGAAGTCAACTTCCCTGATCTTGTACCGAGCCTTATTCGGACGCTGAAGACCGATACGTCTGGGGTTGACCGTCAAGGTGCAGCTCAAGGGTTGAGTGAGGTTCTTTCTGGTCTCGGGATGGAGCGCCTTGAGGGTCTTCTCCCTGATATCATCGTCAACGCTCAGTCACCGCGTAGCACCGTCAGAGAGGGCTTCATGTCTCTTCTTGTCTTCTTGCCTGCTACATTTGGCACTCGTTTCCAACCTCATCTTCCGAAGATCATTGCTCCTATTCTCAGCGGTCTTTCTGACACAGAAGAATACGTTCGGGAGGCAGCCATGAGAGCTGGAAGAATGATCGTGACCAACTACTCCAGCCGAGCTATCGATCTTCTTCTGCCAGAGCTCGAGTGCGGCATGTTCGATCCAGGGTGGCGTATCAGGGTAGGCTTCTGTGTTTGTCATATATCGGTGCTCACTGATTCCGCGATCAGCAATCGTCTATCACCCTGGTTGGAGAACTTCTGTTCAAAGTATCAGGTATCAGCGGCAAATCTGAGATCGAGGAAGATGAGGGCGCAGTCGTTGCTGTGGCCGAAACGTCTCGAAAGGCCCTCACAGAAGTCCTTGGCGCCGATCGTCGAGATCGCATCCTTTCTGCACTATATCTTGCCCGTCAAGATGCAGTTCATGTTGTCCGCCAGTCGTCAATACATATCTGGAAGGTGCTCGTCCACAATACACCCAGAACTGGTATGATACACCATCCATTGGTCCTACATATAGCTGACGGTCTTGATATAATAGTCAGAGAGATTCTTCCGGAACTGGTAACTCAAACCATGCTTCTGCTCTCCAGCTCTGAAGTTGATCAAGAAGAGGCATGTTGATTTTTACATCACGCTTTGTTTGCCTATTTACCGTGAGTCTCAGACTGCTGCCCGTACTACGGCAGAATTGTGTCGCAAGTTTGGCGACAGGATCGTTGGCGAGATTGTGACTATCCTCCGATCCAAATCAACATCGCATGACGCTAGGACGCGAGAAAGTGTTTGCTTGGTGTTATGCGAAACGATGTGGGGACACCTTCAGTGTGTTCGTTGTATCAATGATATTGATTTTGGCCGACAGGATCAACTCCACGGACACGCAACGAGAGGAACACGAAGACGAGATAATTTCCATGGTCAGGGCTTCACTTGTAGACGATGACAGCAAAGTGCGTTCGGCGGCGGCGAAAGCCTTTGATGTGCTGCAGGAGTATCTAGGTGCCAAAGCCATTGATCAAACCATTCCTACTTTGTTGGAAGCTCTGCGTCAACCTGGTGAAAGCTCTGGGACTGCTCTGCAAGCCCTCAAGGAGGTCATGCATGTGAGTGGCACTCAGACGGGACAGACAGCAGTTCCGGCTGATTATCATCTCCCAGGTCCGGGCATCTACGGTATTCCCTGTCTTAATTCCGACACTGACCGCAATTCCCATGACTGCGTTTAACGCTCGGGCATTGGCAGCTCTTGTAACTGTTGCTGGAAATGCGCTGAGCAGGAGGCTTTCCATCATCCTTGGCTCGCTTGTTAGGGTCAGTGAGTCACTGGATGAAAAACCGGACGAAGACCTCAAAGAAGCCGTAGATGAGGCAACACGAGCTCTTCTCTCATCAATCAACGATCCAGAAGGCTTGAATACCCTCATGCTGCTCCTTCTTGGATGGTAAGTGGCTTCTTCCCTGACTGTGGCCATCAATAACAACTCGAACGCAGGGTCAAGCATGAGGATCCCAAGCGCCGTGTTAGTGCATCCAGATACTTTGCCAGTTTCTGCGAAGTTTCAGAGCTCGACTCGTCGTTATACCGTGTCGACTGGATCCGGCAATTGGTCTCATCACTCGATGACCGCAACATAGCAGTGCACACGGCTGCCTGGATTGCATTCGATGTATTCGTCAAATCCATCCCGAAGGATGAAATGGAACCTCTGGTCGTTCCTCTCCGGCGGACCATTGAAGGCACCGGAGGTCCCGGTATCATTGTCCCTGGATTCAGTCTCCCAAAGGGTATCGCGCCATTCGTTCCAATCATCATTGCCGGCCTCACGACGGGCAGCAATGAGCAAAGAGAGCAGGCAGCCTATGCCATCGGTGATCTCGTGGAGCGGACTGAGGAGACTGCCATCAAGCCGTTCATCGTGCCTTTCACAGGTCCCCTCATCCGTGTTGCGACGCAAGCGACGACCTACCCACCTGCTGTCAAAACCGCTATCTTAAACGCACTCACAGTGATGCTCGAGCGAATCCCGACGTTTGTCAAACCTTTCTTCCCCCAATTGCAGCGTACGTTCGTCAAGAGTGCGAGCGATTCTGCAAGCGCCGTTGTACGCACGAAGGCTGCCCAAGCGTTGGGTGTCTTGATGAAGAGCCAGCCCAGAGTAGATCCAGTCGTGACCGAATTGATCACCGGAGCAAGGTCGAACAATGATGATATCGGAGGCAGCTTGATCCTCGCCCTATCCTATGTTATCAGGAGTGCAACAGACAATGTTGGAGAGAAGGCCAGAGAAGCTGCCCTGGAACTCGTTGGGGATGCGTTCAAAGAGAGCCATGATGGTACGTCCACAACACAACAAAAGCCGACGCCTCCGCGTTAATTACTCATCCGCATCACAGAGTATTACTTGCAATCCACTGCACAGCTCTTCGCTTCGTTGTCGCTGTACCCTCAGCTTGTACAACCAATTGTCGAGTACGTTCTTAGTCTGACTTTGGTACTTTCCTATCGTGCTGATTTCAGTACCTCGTAGAACCTACCTTGCAGCTGGCACAACACCAAGCGTTCTGTCTTCACACTGTATTCTTGCTGTCTTGTCTTCAGCGGATGAGGACGAAGGAGCAGTCGTCGACGTGCCGAGCGTGTTCCCTGACCTTCGGAGTATTGCACAAAAGGTGCAAGAAAGTATTGGGACGGAAAAGCCAAGCATCGCTCGCCCGGTGCGCGAGGCAAAAGATCTGTTGAAGCGACTGGATGATAGTTTGTATGGGTCGTAGCGTATTTGCATTTCCATAGCTCTGAGTATGCTGATATCGGTCGAATTTGTGAATTTGTGATCATAGAAATGTGCGTGTCGTACATATTCTTTTCGTTTGAATACATGCTGTCATTTCCTGGCTATAAGTACCCGAGGTGCGAACAAAAGAATAATTGAAGGACGAATAGTAGATCTGAGAACAGCTCTGCCAAAGTTTTCTGAGCATCAGGACTCAGCTTCTTGGGATACTCGAAGTGAATCTATAATAGCCTGCAATCTCAGATTTCCTCCTAACCTCTGAATCTCAGCAGAAGTCTGCTTCTCGAGGTTGTGCAAAACGCGCAAGGTGTAGTCGAATGACTTGGTGTGGTTTCGCAGGTACGAGATGGTGTATGCTTTGAGCGTCGGCGTCGTCGGACGCTTCTGGAGTACATCTGGCCACACCATGTGTATCAGATTTCAGGTATCTTGAGTGGTATTCAGATGGAGGACTCACTGAGCACTTGTCGATTTGATAGATCCGAGCGTACAGCATGCACTATCGGAAAAGAGAATTTTCCTTCTGTCAAATCTTCTGCGAATCCCTTATTCGTCGCGTACTAATCCAAGCAACGAGTGTTCAGCGTTCTGCAGCAGTAGAACCAGGAGTTTCATTCTCACTTCTGAACTTTGCAGGTTCATGTAGTCGTCCCGTATTTGGAAATACACGCTGATGAGGTTCACCAGAGGAACGTAGTCCCTGCAGATATGGTCAGGTGTCAACATCAAAAACTCTTGAGTGAAATAAACTGTCGGTGCGCACACATTAACATTCGTCGTCGCGCATGCCATCATGAGCTTCACGGCCACTCTGAAGAGACCCCCAGTCTCTGAATGAAACATCATCGCCGATTAGATGAAATAGAATCGTGGGCCGAATTGCACCCTCAAGAGGATGTGAACTCAACTATCATTGACCATGGCGATATACTCATCCTCGGTTGGACATTGGAGCGAGTCCCTCCAGAGAAGTTCAAGCCCCTGTCCTCGATGAAGGTTGAGGAGCTCATCTAAGTCGAGGAGTGATCCGGTTATTTGAAGTTCTGCACTCAAGGCCAGGTCTCAAACTGTACTTCACATACCGTTTACAATCTTATCCAGATTGGTATCCGTATATAGTCTCTCTGAAGCTGTTTCTCCGGTTTTCTCTGAAGGCGATCGCCTCAGAGAGAATAGTTCTTGATAGGCTAGAAAATATGCATAGTTTGCCGCATTGATCGTCTGAGGGATGCCGTATATCTTGTGTGCAACTATCAGAAAACCATTCAGTTTGACCTTCGGGCAAAAGACCGGTGTCCAAACGTACCAGGTTGCCCTCTTCGCAATTGAGAGTCATCTTCAATGTCATCAATTCTATTAATGAATGACTATGTAGCCGGCTAATTTTGACATGAGTAGAAGGGGCACTTACAAGAGACTGGCATTATGGAGCATGCTAATCACTCGCGCGATGAGTTTGAGGCTTTTTTCCGGGACGTTCAGCCAAATGTCAAAGGCCTCCACCATTTCCCCTCTGATCTCTTTACCTGGGTTAGATACGATGTATGCATAGGGTTCGAGCAGAACCTTGAATACAGGAACGAGTATTCGTCAAGATGGCCTGTGCGCTGGAGGAGTAATGCAGAATAGCTGACAGAATCATCCTTCTTCGAAGATGGAGTTCCAGAGAGCCGTTGAAGGAAGTCGTTATACTTGTCAGCCATTGCGGATGGGAATACGGTGCAGTGAGTCCTGGAGGAGCTCAATGGTCAGTGGTCACCAAAAGAGGATTGCCGCGGCAGTTCGGCTGATGGGCGGCCAGGGTTTGGGTGCGGGCTTGGTGAGGGCGAGATTTCGGATTTGCGCTGCTCAAGCAGTCCACCTTCTCGATCTCTTTCAACTGCAGCTTCCACTCGGCAGCGAAAACCTGTTTAGTAGATATGTAATTACCGTCTCGGATGGGGATGCCGTGCAGCTCAAATTACATAGTCATGAATAGTACATCTTAAGCAGGACGAGATATATCAATAATGCATTAAAGTCCTTTGACTTGCTTTGAGTGCCATGGGTTTTTTTCGGGGTTTTTTTTTACGCATTTGTTTCGGATTTTATTTCCCGAATCACGGTAACTTACATAGTTACGCCAGGCTCGCTGAGGTCCCAGCCACTCATGGTAGCTGGAGAGCCCGAAAATGAGCACGGTAGTCGACCCTTCAGAGTGGAACCTCCCAGACCCTTTCCGCCATTTTCTGAGCTCTTAGCCATTTTTTTCTGCGCTCTGCTCAATGGCGTAATGGAACCATTATTGTCGGCGACATCTTCAACCTTCTCCTGCGCTGAGAACCGGGACTCCAACACCGCGGCGCAGGAAGAATTGGCGTCATGAAGGGATGGCGATGTTGCATCAGGTTGTGAAAGAGCTGGAGGGGGAACAGAGGGCATGGTAGGTTTAGGCATCAAGTTTTTGACACTCTGGGTAATAGTTGCGGACGACATCGGTTTGAGTGACACCTGCGAGGTATTGTATTGACCGCATTGGCGGCAATACAAGCTTGCGTAAGAGCACGATGGGCAAGCAGGTACAAATTCCCGTAAAGAAGTCTCCCGCACACGGCAGATGAGAATGATATCCTGCATCGAGAGCCGTTGACATTCTTCATCGCTGAGCAGCTCCTCTCTCTCACAGAGCGCAGTATACGCTGGAACCAGCCAGTCCTCGACACTATAAGTGCGTCCGAGAACGAGTTTGTCGAAAGGCGACGCGATCGCCGCGAGGCGTTCAATGGCAAGCGCCCGCATGGACTCAATGTGCCATCTGCTGGCGAGGTGGAGAACGGAAGTCCATCCCTCAACATCTTTGACGTCGGCAGTAGCATCTTCAAATGTCCTGGCATAGGAATGTGTCATACGATGAAACTGAGGAATGCCTTTTAGAGTACTCACGATGGGTAGAGGATGGACAGGAACGCATCGAAGTCGCGTGCCTTGATATCCTGCAACACGATCGGCGTCATTTGCCTGTGCAACTTCTCCAAGAATGTTCGCCCCTTCCCGAAATGCGCCGGGAAAATCTGCTCAGCGAACGTTGGAGAGTCACGGGTGAAGTAATGCTGATAAACGCGATATGTCATATCCTCGACCTACAAGCCGGTCAGGCTGACAGGAATGGAAAAAGGAAAGCCGCACACTTACCATGAAAGTCACGGTGCCATCCTCGAAAAAGAATCGTTCATGTTTCTTCCAAAGAGACTGATCAGGCAGGATGATGGACAGATCGTCAGATATGATGGACTCATCATCCTCTGATTCCTTGCTGTCCGAGTGCGCAGACAGGATTGAGAGGACAGATGACGGCCTGGCTTCCTCAACAGTAGCAGAAATTTGATCTCCAGCTGATGAGTTGTTGGTCTCTCGGAGGTCAGACATGATCTCAGGTGGAGACGTCAAAGAGTTATCGTCCGACATATTCGATACAATTTCCAAGGACGGTGATGGAGAACGGTCGAGAATGTCAAAATCAGATAGAGGAGATGACGATGCAGGCATACACTGATTGAGCAGAAGGGTACGGGTCGCTCGAATGCGTGGTGTGGGGGTGCTGATTCAGATGAATTGCTGGCTCCACGGGGATCAGGTTCCTAGGGTTTCAGGTGAGTATATAACTGAGATCCGTCAAGCGCCGGGACAATGAGGCAAACGCATGTCTGATAGCATACAAGAATAAATTTCCAACACAGTACATGGGCGTAAACAATCGGCCTGAGATAGTCGGAGCTTCTGTTTAGAATGTGTGGAAGGCAGGTAGACTGGCTGAAGGGTGATGGAGAAGCCTAGTGTCCTGACAATTGAAGATTCATAAGGAGAGGCCGTTAGGGATCCAGAACAGCCTCAGACTTGAGTATTCAGATCCTGCGCTCGACTTGAAGCTCCGTTGACCCGCCTTTGCCGATGATAGTCACCCCATATATGCATGCAATCAATTAAATCACGTACTGAGTCAGCTTTGTGTAGATGTTGTTTTGAATGAGCATAGAGTCCGTTATATTACATGTCAAGAATGAAGCAACTCGGAATTTCTTCGGATGGGATGCTGAGGTAATAAAACTTGGTTGTGTGACTAAGTAGTTCATGTGACTTGCAAAGTGGCACTGACTCACTCAGTAAAAGTCGTCGGCAAATCCGCTGCTCTTTGTCTTCCCAAGACCTGCACATCCAACATGGATCCGTTCGAAGTAAGGATGCAATTCCTTACCCTCTTACGCAAGCTGAACGCGTCAGTCTCTTTTTCACAGTTCTCACGTGCGCTCTGGAGTCTGAATTGCTTACCAGCTCCCAACAATCCATTCAGAAAGTCGTAGGCTACGCACTTAAATACTACTCTCGGTGCGGGGAGGATCTATGGGACTGCATCGTTGAGGAATGCCAAAAGGTCTGTCCGGACATATCAGCGTATACTGTTCATTGACGGTGTTCTGGTCGTCAGGGATCCATTAATAACCGTATCAACATCCTCTACTTCCTCGACTCCTTATGCGAGACATCATTGCTGGCGAAAACTCGCTCAATATCTCTCGGCTCAGAACATGCACCCAACAACTCTTTCTACGTCGATTACGTGGCTCGAGATCTCAGTAAAATCATTGAATACGTCGTTCCAGAAGGGCGGCAGGGTCTGCCAAACCTCATGAGCACAAAACAGGTACGCTTTCCTGACTGTTTCTCTCTGCATTGGATTTTCTAATAGTGTTCGAAGATTCTTGAGAATTGGCGCAGCAAACGCGTCATTGACCCACAAAACATCGACGCCGCGATGACCTTCCTCAGCAACCGCAATGCCCCCACCGACTCACCTCCACGCTCACTCCCTTCCCCGCTCGCTTCCTACCCATCCGACCCGACCCCTCCTCTCCCGCGTAACGAAGTAGTCAAACGCATTGAGGAAGATCGAGAGCGACATAAGCGCTTGCGCGAGCGCCGATGGGTTCAGCCAGTTTCTCATGCCCCACAGATTCCCCAGCTGGCATCGTTTATGCCATTAACGGACGATGGCGACGGCGAGGAGGAATTGACTATTGACATTGAATTCGAGAACGAGTGGGAAGCGACTAGTGATTGGAATGAGGATGATGACGATGCCGTGGGTGAGGAAAACGAATTGTGTTTTCCTGGAGAAGGCGAGGCGCCTATGGACTTATCGTGACTTGTGGGTCTTTTCCCCCTTTAGACCAGATCATTATCCGTTGACGATTTTTTTTTCAGCTGTATCTTGCGCAGATCGCTCTTCGCTTGTGCTATTAGGTACCAATGTTGTGTACTATCTATTTTTGTCATCATTTGCCTGGACAGAATTCTTAAGTATGATGTTCTATCTGGACATTGCAATCTAGAACGAGCGGCAAAAGTTCCTACATTTAGCACCTTGTTCGAGTTCGGGAACACAGTCCTTTACTTTCAACAGGCGTTGATGGCATCAAAGTACGTGTCTTCATATTGTTTCGCATACACAGTCTGTTGAGCACCATTATTCCCATAGAGGATCATTCCTTCCTCATGTGGGAAGCACTTGACATGCATTGAACACCGTACGAAGGCGACGGCTTCTGTAAGGCGAAAATGTATAAATTGTCGATGGCCCATTGACAACACGTAATTCCTATTCATTTTGTTTCTTCCACAATGAGAAATTGTTTGCACACAAGGGCCTTCGTCGACATATTTACATAACCAATTTCTTCTCCGAGGGGAACTAGGAGCTGAAGCGGAGATGATCATCCCTAGTCGAATGAATAAGACACATGCCGACTTTCTGATGGACCCATGCGGGCATTGGTCAGTTTCCATGTATTCTACAGGAATTTCTTCGGCTGATGATTATGGTCAATCAATCTCTTTTCTTGTGTGGGCAAGTCATGGGCTACTAGTATATAGCCTGCGACGCACGCCATTTTCAAAAATTACTGAACGCCCTTGTCGAATCTTAAATCTCATTGATATGGGATCTCATCAAAGCGACTCGTCTGGTTTCGAGAGCGCCTCCGAGGACCATGCTGTGGGACTATCTGACCCTCGCTTCTCTGATCATAGGAGACGAATGCTTGATCTTATGAACAAGCTTCGTGGTACAGGGTTTGTAATTTTTTTTTGTCTTTGAACTCGAGACTGACTTCATATTCAGTGCACAGCTCGATGTAGACCTGCCCATCATCGCCGTCATAGGCTCGCAAAGTGCGGGAAAATCATCGCTCATAGAGTCGATCTCCGGAATCAGTTTGCCTCGCGCCAGCGGGACGTGCACACGGTTCGTCTCTAGATATTTCGGATAGTTTCCTTCCTCACTGAACAGCCATCATCAGTTGCCCGACAGAGTGTCGGCTTTTTTATTCCGATGAACCTTGGCGATGTATCGTATCTTTGCGCTTCATCACTGATGAGCATGGCGTCCCTTTGGACAAAGTGCGCGACGAGCGATTTGGGGAACCGCTCTTTTCAAAGGTGGACGTAACTGAACGGATTCGAAGGGCTCAACGGGCCATCCTTAATCCTGGAGTTCCTTCCATCGAGTTCATCAGTGCATTGGACGAGGATTTGCAGGACAACCAGCTAACATTTTCTTCGAATTATGTTTGCCTCGAGATCAGAGGGAGGGACGTGACAGATCTGACTTTTGTCGATCTCCCAGGTGCGTCTCTCTTCCACTTGCCTCTTTGGTTCATAGTAATGACAGATCATCCAGGTTTGATTGCCACTCACGGCCCAGGAGGAAGAGAGTCAGATGTTGGACTGATCGAAAACCTGGCGACTGACCACATAAACAAGCCAAGCTGCATCATCCTTCTTGCTGTGGCCTGCGAAAGTGAGCGTACTCTCGATGCTTTCTCAATTTCACTTCTCAATTTCCTCCAGCTGACTTTCAGAACCAAAAGGCGTCCCGACTCGCCGGCGAACACGATACCCAAGGCACAAGAACCATTGGTGTGTCAGGTATCGATGCTTTGGCGAAGACCACTAACGCCTTTTCTTTGTCTCTTGAAGGCGTGTTGACCAAGCCAGATCGCATCTCTCCCGGAGAAGAGGATGATTGGCTGAAATACATTCGCGGCGAAGAGGACCAGACAGTGCAATGGTACTGCGTGAAGAATCCGAACTCGCAAGCCTTGGCCACAGGGATCACTTGGGAAGGTGCTCGTGCACAAGAGCGTGACTTTTTTTTTGAATACGAACCCCTGGTCCAACCTCGAATGGATGTACCAACAGCGTCTCGGTACTGACAAACTGACCAGCAGACTGAGCAATATTTTGTCTGATCTCATATCACGAAGGTGCGCGCCTCGCGCTCAATTCAGCCTCCTTTGATGCGACTCGTTTCTGTAATGAAACTGCAGACTTCCGCAACTGCAGGACGAGATCGACAAGCTGCTCACGCAGACTGAGGACTCCATAGGCCGCCTTCCGCAACCTCCATCCAGCGAGCCCGTCGCGGAGATTCTGCGAATGGTGGGTGGCTTCGTTCGCGCAGTCGAGCGACACATAGAGGGGACTCCGCATGTCGGAGGACTTCTTCAGTCCATCCGTCCTGCGCAAGATACCTTCCAGAAAGCTATTCGGCGAACTGCGCCTGATTTTAAGCCATTCGAGCGCGACACAGGGCATTATCTGATGCCTTCCCCCGGGTTTCTTGCGCACGAAGAAGACTACTGGATGGTCCTTTCTCAGGAACGAAACGAACCCATCTACATTGACGAGGTCATGGAGAAGGCAAAGACGTGAGTCCTGATTTGATATCGAATCTATCTTGCGCTGAATGCAAAGGCAACGTAGAGCTGTCACGAGGGAACTCCCTAACAATATTCCATTCATCGTCACAAAACAAATCATTGCTTCCATCGTGAAGCAGTGGATGGCTCCATCCAGGCAGCTATTCGAACAAACCAATAAGACTTTGAACAACCACATCATGAGGCTCGTGGAAGAACACTTCGGCCAGTTCGCCCAGGGAGGCTTAAAGCAGTGTATCTCGTCAGTGTTCCTTGACTACATTTCATTTCAGATCATTCTGATCTCATCCTTATTCAGTGGTATCGTAACCAAGCATCTCCGCGCGTGTTCAGAGACAGCCGTCCAACGCATCATGCTCCTCCTTGAAGCGGAAATGGAACCTTTTACCAGAAACAATCATTACTTGAACGACTATCGAGCCAAGTTCCTCGCGTACTACAAGGGCGTCCGCCAGGCCAATCAGAACAACGATTTTATTCGGAATTTGGAGGGCACTGGACCTGGCTCCACATCGGAGACATTTCAGCAAGCAATGACGAAGACGTTGAGTGGCTTCACGGAGATGGGACTTCATGGTATCCAGCCTGTCGCGCTTGCGAAGGTGTTGCCTGAAGACCCCATGGAGGCCGGGATCGAGATAATGGCGGACGTAAGAGCCTACTTTCAAGGTGCGTTTCCCATAGCGGCTGAGAACAATGCACTCGTGATAATCGCTTCCACAGTGGCGTACAAGCGATTTGTTGACAATATCCCAATGTCGATTGACCAGGCGCTCATACGTGGATTGGCAGAGGGTTTGGAAGCTGCTATCTTCAGCGGCCTTGGAGTGAGTGGGCCAAAAGGCTTCGAGAATTGTCAGAGGCTCTTGCAAGAGCCGCCGGGCATCGTAGAGAAACGAAATGAGCTGCAGAAGAGGAGAGACAGGCTCTCTCTGGCGCGACAGGAGCTCCTAGACGTGTTTACGGTATGACAGGTTTGATTGTTCTATTTCTAGGTACATGTTTGTGTTTGTTCACGCTGATATAATGATGAAAGGGTTATGCTTGCGATCGATGGGTTCTTCTGTTGGCTCAGCCAGATGTGCTGTTAACGTCAAGTAACATCTTCAATCGTCTCCCTCAGAATGAAGTCAAGAGAGCGGAAATCAAGAAATACAGTGAGTCGAACACTGTTGCCTCAATTTTCAACCTCCACAAAAGGTGGTTGTTGTAAACGATGATCACAAAAAGCTTTTGTTGTGTATCTGAGCGCTTGCCACTACGTAATCATTAAGCAGGTCCTTGTATTTTTCGGTATCACTGAGCGCTTCAGACTGCTTCGAGAAGAGTGTCTCACCTGACCGCCACTCCTCGAGGCTTGAGAACCATCTGAGCGCTCGATTGATGGCATGATGCAATCCGCTGCGCAGGTCTGTCTTCCTCCTTGTGCGCAGTTACATATGTTCTTGTTCTGATCGGTTACTTGGGATCCCTAGTACAGCTGTTCACAGCCACCGAGGTGGAATTTATATGTCCTCAAACCAGGTAAAGCGGCCTACTCGTGCCCTTCCACCTATCTCCCGCTGCCCCACTCACATATCTTCATCACTGCAGTCGATTCCTAATATGCTGGTAGATCCCCATTCGGCTGATTCACTGTACATGACAGTGGTTAACCAAGACGATCCCATTGGACTCATCGGAGCACCTCTCAAAATCTACCGACGAGAGGAGCTGGATCTCATGAACCGCTTGAACAGTTCAGGGTGTGTGACCAAATACTGTCTCCATCTATCTAACATATCTAACCGTACCAAAGGGTGCAGGCCTCCGGTGATATCGATCTGCCTGTGATTGCCGCCATTGGATCGCAGAGTGCGGGAAAGTCGTCGCTCATCGAGTCGATCTCAGGAATCAAACTACCACGAGCCGCAGGGACTTGTACAAGGTACGAGACTTCATTGCTGTCTTTCTACGGCAATAGACATGTGGTGTTGTATCCAGGTGTCCGACAGAATGCCTTTTGTCGCATTCAGAAGATGCATGGAAATGCGAGGTCAAGCTTCGCTTCGATACTGACATACGGGGCATCCCTCTGGGACAGCCTCTGATTGTTCCCTTTGGCGGGCCTATATCCGAGTCGAACAAGGCGGACGTTGAAGACCGTATTCGTAGAGCGCAGCAGGCGATCCTGAACCCAAACAGAGAACCGGAAGAGTTTCTGGATGAACAACTCCCTACCGACCGAGAGCTCACTTTTTCTTCCAATTTTGTCTCCCTCGAAATATCCGGAAATCAAATTCCGGATCTCTCCTTCATCGATCTCCCAGGTAACCTTTTGTTTATCGAATCGTTGTTTATCGACCTTTTGCTAACTCGTTGCGCAATGAAAGGTTTGATTCAGAATGTGGGCACTCAAGGAAGAAGCTCCGACATTAGCATGATCAAAGAGCTCGTGGAGTCATATATCTCAAGGCCCAGCTGCATCATCCTTCTAACAATGAACTGTGAAAGTCAGTCTTTTAGTCATTGTCTTTTATGTTGCCTCCCGCTCACAGCTTCACTATTACAGCCGATTTTGCAACTCAAGGAGCTCACGACCTTGCTCGCAAGCATGACCCCAAGGGTACCAGGACTATCGGTAGGATGCTTAATCCACCCTAGCAACTAGACATCCATATCGATCTATGCATCTCAGGTGTTCTCACGAAGCCGGATCGTATTCCTGAACGCAGCGAGCAACTTTGGTTACGATATATCCGCAATGATGAGGAGCCTTTGAAAAACAATTGGTTTTGCGTAAAACAACCTGACGCAAAGGAACTCGAGAATGGGATCACCTGGAACGATGCTCGAGAACGAGAAGACCGTTTCTTCAGGAAAACAGCACCATGGGACACGCTCGAGACAGAATATAGGGGACTCCTATCCACGCGAAACTTGATCAGCAAGTCGATGGATGTTTTATCGTCAATGATATCGAAAAGGTAAGTATGGCCATGAGGCCGTTCAAACATTATTGTCTAACGGTCTCTGTAGAATCCCAAAGCTCAGCCGAGAAATCGATGATCTCATCAGTTCGACAAATAAGGACCTGCACGAGCTACCAAAAGCGCCTTCGACAAACTGCGTGAGCGAAATTCATGATCTGATCAAACGATTCGCCCGCGAGGTCGAGGTCCACATAGAGGGTTCGCCGGATCTGGCAGATGGTCTGCTTCAGCAGCTCAATCCGAAAAAGAAGCACTTCCTGAAAGCCATCCTCCAGACGAGTCCGGACTTCCGCCCATGGGAGAAGGCATCGGCGAAGAAAGATGAGACTCGTCCCTTCCCTGGTTTTCTGGAGAGCGAGGGTGTGAACGTGGATTTGAAGCCGGAGCAGGACTCTCAGACACCCAGAATGCCTATCTTCCTCGATGACGTCCAGGAGCGCATGAACAGGTGAGTCATTGTTAGATAAAAAAATTCTACTTCACCTGATTGCTTCGCCAACAGTTCTGTGACTCGCGGACTACCTGACAGCTTTTCCCCCCTCATCACAAAGAGATATATCGTGTCTTTCATTGAAGATTGGGAACAGCCCATACATAGCCTCGTCGACGGCTATTATGACATAACTCGCAGATTCGTCGACGAAATCATCAAACAGCACTTCGAACGGTTCGGCCGACTCCATCGATGTGTGCAGTGCGTTCTCGTTGTTTCGTTCTGATTGCAAAAACCCTTTGACGCAGCTGTTAATATAGGCAAGCTGTTGATAAGCGCCTTAAGCGCTGCCGCGATGATGCCCTCGAACGCACCATCTGGCTCCTAGAGCTCGAGAAGACGCCACAAACCGAGAACGTGCACAACTACGGCGGCTTCAAGGAAAAATACGGAGCGTACTTCCGGACGCTGAGGCAGGAACGTCTGGGCAAGACCGCATTGACAGAACTCAGCCGCTATGGTACGAACTCTCCGCATGCCCAGACTGCGGAGTACAAGAGTGCCGTGGATCAATCCCTCAAGAATCTGACAAAAGTGGGGTTTCATGGCCTCAACCATAGCGATCTGGCCAAGCTTGCACCCATTGACCCTATGGACCCTGTTCTGGATATCATGACCAAAGTCTGTGCATACTTTCAAGGTAAATCCGTCGTTTTTTTTTGCATCTATCTTGATCGTGATTCTGATCGCACTTTGGGCATTGATCTCTGCATAGTTGCATTCAAGCGCTTCGCAGACTACGTGCCAATGGCAGTGGATAAGGAGCTCGTTCAAGGTCTGAGAAAGGATCTCGACAGGGTGTTGATGGATGAGATTGGTTTCGACAAGATCGACATTAATGAGCGTTGTCAAGCGCTCCTCGTTGAACCCCCGGAAACTACAACCGCGCGCAAGAACCTGGAGACGAAGTTGCAGCGGTTGAATACAGCAAAGAAAGAGCTGAGCCGTTTCAACCTTCCCTATGATGATGAAGACCGTGCTGGCGACGAATAGGATATTTACTATGATCTAGTTTCATGATCTCTGTGCCCGAGCTTGCTTTGCATTTACCACCGTTATCCATGCTTTCATTGTTTGTTTTGTTTACAATGTTTTGTCTCCCATATAAATGTAGTACAATGTTGTGTAGCTATCGATCTTGACGTTCTGACCACCACCGTGATAACTTTCTGCGTCCCACTGGAGCATACAACTTGAAAAAACCTATCGTTCGCTAATCATTGAAGAGGTATATCGTGCGTCAAGAATACAAGCAGATCAACCTACGATCCGAGAAGAACAAAAATTAAGCAACAGTGAAATTCGACGACGTTCCCGTGAACGACGATATACGTCCAATCAAAGACTTGGAATCTCCGAAATATCTGATACGATACGTCCCGCCTGCAGAACAGTCTTTAGAACGAAGGTGAGAAGAAGTCGTTGAGAGTGATGCTCACTGGGTGTTCCGTCCTCGATCGTCCTGTCGGGACCAACGACATCAGAAGACACGCACATGCGAAATCAATCAAAAAAATGACAAATTGTGGCTCACCAACTGATATTTACCGTGCTCGTACCCAAGAGCTAAAATATTCGCATCATCATCAACACATGCAGGTTCTGACCAGGGGGAAGGAGAAGGACAGAAAGTAAAAGTGGCGCACCGTGCTCGTTCCCGTCCATCGATAGATTGTCGACGGGTGCGAGTCGGACCTGTACATCTGCCACGTGCCGTTCATCAACCGGTCCACAGACAGGAACGTGCCTTCCAGCCTGAAATTGTTCTGCACAGAGCACCAAGTCAGCTTCATRAKMCMRTGSGATWMG
>SGPL01000527.1:0-22834 GCA_004802705.1 Bondarzewia mesenterica
GTTTTTTTCTCCGAAGGAGCTGTCTGTTTTTGGCTCCGCCTTTGTTTGTTTTATTTTTATTTTTGTTTGTTTTTTAAAAAAAAACGCCTTTGGCGCTAGAAGCAAAAAAACAAAAATTAGGAGGCAGAGCAGAAAAAAAAATAAAAAGGCGGAGCCAGCCAAGGGCGAGGCGTTTGTGTGGCTAAAGCAAACACAAAAAGGCGGAGCCAAAAAAAAGGCGAGCCCCTCGCTTTAGCGGAAAAGGCGAGAGAGATTTTTAGTTATAATAATCTAAAATATAAAATATCATATATCCCAAAATATCAGATAATAATTTCAAATTTAAGATCTATCCTCTAATCCTCTAAAAATATTCTTTATCCTTCTTCCACTCTTCTCTCTCTATTAATATTACTCTTACTAAAAAAAATAACATCCTATTGGACTCGAACCAATAAACCCTTGCTTCGAAGGCAAAACGCTGTACCAATTCAGCTAAAGATGTTTAAATTAATATAATTCAGCTTTCTTAGGCCTTATTTGTATAAATAAAACACAGAATTAAAGGCACAATTTGTTTGTTATGCGTTAGCACAAGTTTAATTAAAACAAACGGCGTAACCAAAGCCGTAGCCAAAAAAAACGCTCCGCCCTGCCTTCGGACTGCGTAGCGCTTCGCAGAAAAATAGTAGAAGTTTTTTGTTCCTAATTTTTGTTGCTACCTCCTTCTTGCGTAGCCACAAAGGCGAGCAAAACAAAATAAAAAAGGCTCCTTCTTGCGAAGCCAGAGCGGCATTTACAAATTTACAATTTTACAAATTTATAATATTACAAATTAAAAAAAGCGCTCTCATTGAATTTAAGAATAATTAAAATTTATTATAAATAAGAAACTTTTATTCTCTCTAATTTTTTTCGCTCTAATTTTGTTTGTTTGCTTCTAGCTCCTTCGGACAAAGGCGTTTTTTTTGTTTAAAAACAAAAAAAAAAAAAAAATAAACAAAAAAAAAAAAATAAGGAGCGGCTTTTTGTTTGCTTAAGCAAAACAAAAAAAAAGAGAGATTAGTTGTTGTCAAACCTTAGGGAGGGACTTGATCCAGTGGGTCCAGTTCTGTTTTCAACAAGTTCTGAAATGCCAATGGCATACCATTAAAACTTACATCAGCTACCCCGTGATCGCGCGTTGTATGCGCAGTTTGAATCACAAGACAGAACTTCAGCACAATGGCGTCAGGAGACGGATGTCCTGAGGCCTGAGGCCGGTCTGAGGTACGAAGGTAAAAGGAAGCGTTTAGCAGCCTGCCATTGGGAGACTAACAACATGAGGTCCAACAACTTCGTTCCCCGCTCGGGATCAATCCCGCGCCTGGGCGTGTTTCACGTGATAGTATGATCGATCTGCCATAGCAGCTCATAGCAGGCCATAGCCTGCCATGTAACACTGCACGAGTGCACGATCATCTCCATCGACTCATTGACATCTGGCAGTGCATTTTCCACCAGGTTTTACTCGTCTCAATGAAATATGTGTCGGGAACCAATCCGTTGGAAGCAAGAGATGAGCACTTTAATACGAGTGGGACGAATATTTGCACCATGCAAGAGCACGTCCAGACATCAGAGACTCGAAGCACGAACAGCGCTTTAACTCTTGCTCGCAAGTCATTCTAAGTCAGATATGTTTGTGTCTAGTTCTCCCATCTCCCAAGATCTACGTCACAGGTGATCTTCAATCCATTCAGGTACGTCGCCACTTGGAGAACGGAAAATGTGTCGGTTGACCTTGAATAATCCCCTTGAGAGGAGGTAAGTGATGTGTCGCAATCTGCGTACTACCGGGTGTGCATTTGTACCACTACATGTTGAACATGTATAATTCGTGAGCAAGTGTTTTCAAGTCCATCTAAATGATGCTACAATGGAGGAAGCGCCGACGCGTAGGTAATGGCTCGGACAAAATATCACACACGGATGCGCCGGCTCATCTTCCATCAACTATACAAAATGACTATTACAATCCAAAGTGAACGAAAGGTACCCAGCGTTTGAAAGAGCGGTTCATCCCACGCAACTTGGCCACAACGAAATGGAGTGCTCGAGCCGTATCAGGAGATGTTACAGGTGAGCCGTTTTCGTCCTGGAACATGTACTCATAGAAACTGTCCACTATCTGAGGCACGTCTTCGTCGTAGATTGACCTTGCATTTTAGACATTGGCCTCAGTAACACATGCCAGGAAACGATGAATAAGCATACTGAGCATACCACATTGTCGCGACCGCTCCGCGAAAGCCAGAGAACAAAAGTGTCGCCGCTAAATGCATGGCTTCATCAGGCACCTTCTCGTCGCCCATCGCTGTCTGACAAGCGCTGAGGAATGCCAAAGAGGCATTCGGCATCGACTGCTCCATAATCTGCGAGATCTTCAATCGGCCATCCTCAAGGAGGAGCGAACTCTCCAGCGGATTCTGTGGGTCCTGTATCCCATGGCAAGCAAAATGAACTAATGATAGAAGCCGACGAAAGATGTGACAAGACATTTTTCACAATTGAAGGTGCGTCCGGTGGAATACCTAATTTGACCAAGACATCGGATGGCACATGCTCTTCGATTTTCCTCAATTCATCGCGGGTCCAGGGCAGCGATCGAGGACCTGGCGGAGAATGTATGACAGCAAGCATCTGGAAACGCTCGGCGGGTCGGGGCATGGGGGCAAGAAGCACAAGGTGTGCGTGTAGGATGAGACAACGTATTGCGACACGTCCTCGGGATCGTGCACGCAGTATAGGCCAGCTGCTTGGAGCGGGAGGAATGCGAACGGCCCCGTCGGACACCACCATAGGCGTGATGGCAAGTCAGATTTCTTCGACGCAAATTGAGCAAGGGAATAGAGATCATGACAAGTGTTGCTTACCTTTAAATGGAGTGCATTGATGACTGGCTGAGCCAGAAATCGCCACAATACAGCCAACACATCCTGAAATGCTTCCTCAGGATTCCTGTTCCGCACACCTGAGACTCGCTTGACTCGAAAATGTGGCTCCTGCTCCACCATATTGACATCTCCGATGTCTCGCGTCTTACCAATGAGTTCTGCAAGAGATGTATGGAGATCTTCAGGGAGAGCAAGAGACGACACTGCAAGTCTCATAGAGTGAACGAGATTGTGCGCATCTGTCGTGGTCAGATCCAGTGGAACATGCTTGACGGCGGAGTAGGTCAGAATCAAAGCATCGCAACGGGACTGACTGGCATTGATTATGACAACTGGACCGCGAGATGCCGCGTTTTTGAGTATCGCCAGTGGCTTCGGTAGTAGAAAGTCATGAAATCCGTCCAACGTTCGAATGTCTTCTAGCATTGCCAGCCATTCATCGCTGAGCTTACGGTAGTGAACTGTGTCTTGCTCCATCAACAGCACCTTGCATGCGCTATTCGAATGATGTCTGGACATATCCCGCCGGGATCCCTGCTCAAGCGCCCTCGATATATCCTTCAATCTCTGCGCAAGTCTTGGTTCCCTTACTTGAAGTTCATCAAACGGGGTGCGAAGTTGAAGAGCCTGTGACCAAAAAAATTGCCCGACCTTCCTCGAGGAGTTCGACGGCCTTATCCAATTCTCCAGATCGGATTGCACAAGCCGCAGCGTCTCGAGCCAGACCATCGCTTCTGGTGGCTAGTACCTCTTGACGTGATTGCAAGTCCATTCCAAGCATGACGATCTGAGGTAACAGATGGATTGCTGCCTGATAAGCCTCCAAAGCTGACTCGTGAATCCCATCCGTGCGGCGAGCCCAGTTCTTCGCAGCCAGAAAGCGTTGTGTTGCCGATGCGGAAATGCAAGCGACTGCAGCACGAAACGTATCGACAGTCTCAATCAGGTCAATACGGTGACTCGTCTGGTCAAATCGGGTGGAAAGGGCAGAGGCGAGATTGTTGAGTGAGCCCATTCGATCAGGATGGGATTCAGGGAATATCTCGATTGCCTGTCGATAGAGCGAGACAGCTTCCTCCAGGTCACCGATCTGGCCCGTCTGGTCGAACCTGATTGAAAGGACTTTGGCGAGATTGTTGAGAGAAGCTGATCGATAGACATGGGGTTCAGGACGCAGCACGAGTGCCTGTCGATGAAACGAGACCGCATCCTCAAGGTCTGCAAGCTCACCCGTCCGGTGAAAGCGAGTTGAAAGGACACAGGCGATATTGTTCAGCGAGGCAGATCGATCAGGATGTGGTTCAGGACGTAGCTCAAGAGCCTGCCGATAAAGCGAAATAGCCTCTTCAATATCAACAAGCTGACCCATTCGGTGATACCGAGTTTCAAGGGCATTGGCAAGATTGTTGAGTGACGCAGATCGGTCAGGATGAGGTGCAGAGCGCAGCTCGAGCGCCTGTCGATGAAGCGAGACTGTTTCCTCCAGGTCACCGAGCTGGCCGGTCTGATTAAAGCGGATTTCGAGGGCATTGGCAAGATTGTTAAGCGAAGCAGATCGATATGGATGGGCTGCCATAAACAGATCAAGTGCCTGTCGATGAAGCGAGANTGNNTCCTCCAGGTCACCGAACTGACCGGTCTGCCCAAACCGTGTCTGAAGGGCATTGGCCAGATTGTTCAGCGACATTGATCGATCAGGATGCGGTGGGGGACGCAGCTTGAGAGCATGCCGACGAAACGAGATTGCCTCGTCCAAATCAATGAGCTTGCCAATCTGTTCGAAGCGTTCTTGAAGTAGTGACGCGAGATTGTTCGTTATGACAACTGGCTCATCAGTAAGTGTAGAAGGCGCGCACAGGAACCGCTGAGAAGAAATGGATGGATGTTGAAGATTATGGGCTTCACGGTACAGCGTGATCGCCTCATCTAAGTCTGGTTTCGAATGTGTTTGGTCGAAGCGTGCCTTGATAGCGTCTGCGAGTCTGACCAGTGAGTCCAGTCGATCGGGATGAGCTGAAGGGTTGAGCTGAAGAGCCTGGCGATGCAAGAAAATGGACGTGTTCAGGCTCGAGATAGACACTGCTACAGAGTGATTTGCCATCGCGGTAGGGTTGAGGACTGGATATTGAATAACGCTTTGAGCTCAAGCCTGTCCAATGGGGAAATTTGTCAGAACCATGCCAACGTTCTTGCGATACTATCCTTTACGAAGGACGGCGTACAATTGTTACTCTTGCCCTGATTTCGACTTCACCAGTTTTATCGTTCCGCACCCAGCTATGACTGCCCTGCACGAATTTGAGATGGAACACTGTCAACAATGACTGTTGTCAACGTAGCATCATGAGCAAGCAAGCAACTTGAAGTTGACATGAGCGCTCGTGCGAGTGGATTGACAGACGTACCTTCTGCGACCTGGTGAGCACAAAGTTGAAAAACAACGTTAATCAAACATCATGGAGGCTTTATACCGGGCGATTCGGGCGCCAGTAAAAAAAGTTGGGCCGAACAACGCCTTCGCGATACTGGTATTGCACTTGGCCGTAATGGGACCCGCATCGCTATGTCTACGAATCACTTGAAGCGGTGCAGCACAGACACACTAAATGTTCGCTGAAGTACCTGGTACAGCATGACCGTCTGCCATGATCAGGAACAAAAAGGCTTACTAGGTCTGGAGTCTGCACAGTCTCGAAATATGGAGCTCAAACTAAGCGCTCATCAATAAAGACACCATTCACACGAATGTACCACTTGCCTTTAGCCGCCACAGCGACCGCGTTCAATACGCCTACGTCTCATTTGAGGACCACTGCCCAGCCAGAGGTAGTCTTACTTTGACATCCAAACTTTATCTATACGCTGAGCTACGTGCGGCTTGGGTCAATATCTTTGTAGCATCGCAGCGGGGGAGATGTTAGTTTAATCCGGGAGCTCATCGAGTCCGGTAAAAGCCAGAGCTACTGACTGGGATAGGCAGAACCTGGCAGAACATCACGCCACTGCACTGGGTGGCGATCAGTGCGCAGGTCGCAGCGTGTCGTTATTTGCTGGAGCAAGGTGCAGAAGTCGACGCGCTCGGCGGAGACCTTATGGCCTTAACACAGAACGACTGTTTTGTGTAGGTCGCTACGGAGACTACCTTATGGCCACCCATGCAGTGGGCCGCGCGCGGCGGCTATCTCTACGTGATCCAGCTTCTCATCGCCTACAATGCCGATCCAAATATCAAGGACTCTCAAGGCTACAATACCCTACATCTTGTCACGCACTCCTCTACTATCGCGCCGCTCTTTACCTCCTTCACCAGCCCATTAGCGTTGATGAGCGCGACACCAGGCGCTTATTTGGGCAGCACACCAAGGCGATGCACTCTCTGTCGATCTGTTACTCAAGCACAACGCAAATACGAATGTGAAGGATGATGCAGGACTTACTCCATTACATTGTGCAGTCGTGAGGGGAAATAGGATGTGCATTCGGAGGTTGATCGAGGAGGGGGTGGAGGTCGGCGCCAAGGACAATAGGGGAGCTCAAAGTTGGCGCTTACGCTGTAAGCGACCGCCGCATACGAGTTCCGCTTATGAGCTCGGATGCGCCCGTGTGATCTTATGTAATGTCACGCCCGGATGAGTGAGCATTAAGCAAGTTGAAGCCATTCTCCTCCTTGATACTGAGCACACTCAATGCGCGCTGTTACCACACCCCTTTATAATGCCTCGGAAAAGCCTTCATGAAAAATGGAAGCATGACTACATCCACTTCATGGCCATCCGTGACATATTTGCACTGCCCGACACCCTCGAAGCTTTGGCAGCTCAGTTTGACCTTGATGCCCGTTCTCTCCAGCAAATCCGTAATACCCGCTATCTAAATGGCCGCACTGCTGTTCTGAAGATGGGGAGCTTGAAGCTTGCATGGGAGTACCGCAAGAATCATGCTGATCCTGGTCGTTTCGTCGAGATGTTGTGGGTTTCCCCGCACGTCTTTGATATTCTTCTTTATCTCATCCAGGACCATCCTATCTTCCAAAATAATTCCAACAATCCACAGACCCCTGTCCAAACTCAGCTCGCAGTTACACTTTATCGTTTGGGCCGCTACGGCAATGCCGCATCTCTGGCAGACATTGCGCGCAACTGTGATATTTCCGAAGGTTCGGTCGAGAACTTCACTCATAGGTGCTTTACAGCAATCGAAAGTCTCCATGCCGTTTCGACAGAATTGGGCTTGGCAATCCTGGTTGCCTTGCGTCTGCCGCCCATTACAGATTAAATATAAAAGGAGCCAAGAGACGTAGATGGTGGTGGTTGAAATCAAAGACGACGCGACGCGACGCGACACGACACGGCGAGGAGTTGCGGAGCGCCGTGTGATGTTGTGACGGTGTTATGTCACGCGTCCATCACAGCTCCACTGGCTCGTAAGCGGGACTCGTATGCGGCGGTCGCTTACAGCGTAAGCGCCAACTTTGAGCTCCCCTAATGAAGAGTGGACTTGAAGGGACATGGCGGTCGAGTTGGAAAGCCTTGTTGCGTGGAAGAGGGCGTTGGAAGAAGGCGGATTCATTGATAATGCCATGAAGAAGAAGAAAGCTTTGGACGAGGTCAGCAGTCTTGTTTCTTGTTCCTCACCCATCTCTTCTAATTGTCGGTGCATCTCATGTTGTGCAGCGGAACACGAAAATTGTCATCTTTGTTACGCCCACAATATTCCTTTATCTCATCTTTACGACTTTGACGTCGTTCAGAGACATATCTTGACGTTGTTACAGATCGTAACTCGTGTCCTTCTCAATAGACCAATCTATACCGATAGTGTGTAACGGCAAGTCCTTGTTTCGCGTGTATTATCTTTGGGTTCCATGGTATGGGTGGCGTATGCTTGGCCGCCTCACCCTCTTTTCGCAACGCGACGTTGAACCTGATATTCAATGCTAGGCACCTTTGCTAATTTCAATCCGAACTACGAGCGTCAAAGTGCATCGAGAAGTCTCTGCAGCGAAGATTTGCTCAGTTTCTTATGGGACAACTCGGATGATCGATGTTGTCTCCGTTGCTGATCGTCTCAAGGATCTTTTGCTGACGTCGCCCATCGTGTACGGCTTTGGCCTCATCCATAAGCAGTGGCGTGAGGATTCCGATCATACAGTCCATGTTTTATTGGCTGACACTACTTGCAGTCGAGTTCAATGCGGAGAACGTGAGGCCTATCCAGTGGAACGAGGAAGCCTTTAAAAACCTTGCTCTCGAATCTGAGCAAAAGATACTCGTGCAGAGCCATGCACAGGATCGGCCGATGGATGATTTTATTGAGGGAAATGGTCTCGGTCTTGTGATCAACCTCTTTGGTACGTCGGCATTGACTACTTCCCATCCCCGCCGAAACGTTCAAAGTCGGCGGCGCAGACGGAGGCGCCAACGTTCGGGTCGATGCTCCATTCCCCCGAACTGTCTCTTCGCCTTCCATTCCCGATCCTCTCCTACGGGCGATCTCTGCTCTTCTCTTCAGGCTCACTCCTTCGTCGTCGGGGATCGGCGCCTGGGCACGGGCGTGGGCAGCGGGTGGAGCAGGGCCATCGCGGGAAGGGCGGATCGAACCGCGCGGCTTGCGCTGGCCAATGTCTCTTCGTGTGCGAACCGTGATGCCTTGATCGGCCAGCGAACAGGACAGCGGCGTCGACTCTGTGAAGGATGAGCATGAAACTCTCCATGATCGATAGACGAAAAAAAGCTCACCTTCCATGCCGGGGAATGTCTTCGCCGTGCACACGGAGAACGGCGCGGAGAAGATGGACTTGACATGTTAGACATTCGATCTGTTAGAGAACGAATGTGAGTGACCGCATCATGGCGAAAAGAAAGGGATGGGTCTTGCCATCCTGGACATAGAACGGCCCGTCAGTCCGAGACGCGTCCAAATGCGAAATGCGATCAACGACGCGATAACCTTCATTTATCATTGGATCTTTTGCCCGATAAGTCTCTGTTATGTATACGGAAAACCAAAAACCAAACACAGAGATTCATGGTACGCGAACAACAGACTCCCCATTTTTTCTATCAGCCATGACAGAGACAGCCCGCACGATCTACAAAACCCTCGCATCCCCCACACGAACATTGTAGATTCCGAAGCAAACCGCTCACCTTCATCCAATGCAACTCCGTATTGTCGTGCGGCTTCGCAAAGCTCCTGCGCTCGCCCTCGACAGGGCTCCTTGAACAACCAACCACACCACCACCCGGATCACCCTTAACTTCCAACTCCTGACTAGTCTGGCCAACCACCATCCATCCCTCGCGTCGTATACTCAGATAGCCCTAAAACCTCCCGTCACTCTCCCCCGCGTGCCAAAATCCCTCCGGACGCCCCTCAGATGTTGTTCAAGCTTGCAACGGCATTGACGAATTGGACGGGGAGAGGAGGATAATATGGAGGGCTGACGGCAGGATAATGGAGGTTAGGGAAAAAGAAGGGCGAACGACGGGCAGCTCGAGACCCTCGATTCACACGCAATAATGCGGATTGCTATCGAACATCATGCGGTGGTGAAAGATTCAGAAGCTCGAGAGTCGAGTTTGGGGACATCTGCGTATGGAGTTGAATCGGTAGCCCAGTGAGTGCGCATATGTATAAATTGTATGTTACAGTTGATGCTCACGCGGCGTTCGTTTTGTTTGCCCGGAAGTGACATCGTATACACAATCGATATGCATCGCTGAGCACTTGCCAACACCGTCGACTTCAGCTCGTGATATGATATCACGCAGAGAGAGTTAGACACGTTGCGAGTCGTGTCCGAGTGATTCGCTGATGTGACCTGTCCTCATTCCCCAAAATCCCTCTCCTATCTCACAGACGAAAGCCGGTCCTGCGCACAAACGGATTCCTGCACCAGGTGCGCATTTCGTATGAGCCCCCTCGTTGTTCCTTCATGGCATCGTACTTATCATGCTCACTCCTTCAAGAGACTCGTCCTTGGAAGTTTCGTTCGTCCGCGATCTCATATGATAACATTTCCTGCACTTACAATGCAGCAGCAGAAACCTAAAATTTTGTTTCGAATTAATCCGAGGCCTCCATCCTTATGCTGCTGGAATGCAGGACAATGGACCTGTGATTTACCGTTGTGCGGAGGCCGAGGAGATCAGTTGACATCTGTGCACACACCAAGTTCCCTGGTGAGGCCGATTAGCACTTTAACCGATAGAAGAAAATGCGGGCATACAGGAGAGATACGACCGAGGCGAGCATGCATGGAGAAGGTGGCGCTCGCGGAACACGCGGTGTGATTGAACGGGTGGGTCAAGACGTAGAAGTCTGTCAAAGTGAGCGAACGCTCGGTGATTGAGACCGAAGGAGCGAGCAAACGCTAGAGACCAGAGATGGCGATGCGAAAGTCGATATATTTCGGAAGTCGGTATATCGCGCGAACGTACCAAATGTACGTACCTTATGAAGGTTGCGGCGTCGTCTTCGTCTATGGAGAGTTTGTGTGTATTCCCACCTTTCGCATCAATCCATACCGCACATTGAACCTTACATTCATATATTATGCCTTCAAACTCTCGGACAACGCGTCCACAAATGTCGTGTGTCAGAATGTATGGATAGACGTCAACTTTGGAACCCGGCGGGGTGCCCAACATGACAGTTCGAGGACAGGGACAGACGGACGGCCAAAGAGCCACATGGGATTGCACATGGCGGGGTAACTCACATTGCTGAGCCCATCTCCCTACAGATCAATTCCGCCCCGTTCTCCAACAGAAGCCTCATGATGTTCTTGTGATCGCCAGACAACGCCGCATGCAGCGCATCCCCGAATTGGTCCCCCTGCGCGTGGACATCCGCGCCGTTCACCAGCAGCAGTCGCACGACGGGCTCATGACCGCGAAACGACGCCGCCTGCAGCGCGCTCCCGTAGTAACCCCCCTGCATGTTGATGTCCGCGCCGTTCTCCAGCAGCAGTCGCACGACAACCTCATAACCGCGAGATGACGCCGTCTGCAGCGCGCTCCCGTAGAAGTCCCCCTGCACATTGTTGACGTTGGCGCCATTCTCAAGCAGCAGCCGCACGATGGTAGAACAACCGCCATCTGACGCCGCACACAGCGCATCCATGTATTCGCCTCCCTGCGCATTGACGTCTGCGCCGTTCTCCAGCAACAGCTTCACGATGGCCTCATGACCCGAAAACGACGCCGCCTGCAGTGCATTCCCATGGAAGCCCCCCTGCGCGTTGATGTCCGCGCCGTTCTCCAGCAGCAGTCGCACGACAGCCTCATAACCGTGAAACGCTGCCATCTGCAGTACGTTCCCGTAGTAGCCCTCCTGCGTGTTGACGTCCGCGCCGTACTCTAGCAGCAGTTGCGCGATGGCCTCATTACCATGAGACAACGCCGCCAGCAGCACATTGTCGAACAAGCCACCCTGCGCATGGACGTCGGCGCCATTCTCAAGCAGCAAACGTACAACAGAGATATTCGACGCCGCCTGCAGTGCATTCCTGTAGAAGCCCCCCTGCACATTGACGTTGGCGCCATTCTCAAGCAGCAGCCGCACGATGGTGGAATGACCGCCATCCGATGCTGCGCACAGCGCATCCATGTTTTTGCCTCCCTGCGCGTTGACGTCTGCGCCATTCTCCAGCAACAGCTTCACGGTGGCCTCATGACCGCCAGACGATGCCGCCTGCAGCGCATTCCCGTAGCAGCCGCCCTGCATGTTAACATCTGCGCCATTTTCCAATAGTAGATGCACGACGACGGAATGACCGCGAAACGATGCCGCCTGCAGTGCATTCGCATAGCTGCCTGGCGCGTTGACGTCCGCGCCGTTCTCCAGCAACAGCTTCACGATGGCCTCATGACCGCCATCCGACGCCATTTTTAGTGCATTCCCGTGGAAGCCCGCCTGCGTGTTGACGGCCGCGCCATTCTCCAGTAACAGCTTCACGATGGCCTCGCAACCGCGAGACGACGCCACCTGCAGCGCATTTCCATAATGGCCCACTTGCGCGTTGACATCCGCACCGTTCTCCAGCAGCAGACGCACGACGGCTTCGTGATCGCGAGACGATGCCGCCAGCAGTGGATACCCATATTCAAACCCCTGCCCGTGTGCGTCCGCGCCGTTCTCCAGCAGCAGATGTACGATGGCCTCATGACCACCAGATGATGCTGCCTGCAGTGCGGATTGGTAGTAGCCGTAGTGGCCCTCCTGCGCCTTCACGTCCACGCCATTCTCCAGTAGCAGGAGTACCATATCTTCGAGCCCAAGAAGTGAGGCATAGTATATTGGAGATGGAATGTTCTGCTGTGAAAACCTCCATTCTGGAATTTGATAAGGATCAGCGGGGTTGAAGGTTCGAATCCAATTACGAAACTTGACGTTTGGACTTCGGAATAGTTCTGCAACCAGTTTACTATCATTGTCGCAAGGTCTATAGTGATCTACCCAGAACCGAGCTGCATAATCAGCTAGTGGAAAATGCTCGGGAGTGCTAGCATCCACGCAATCAGGCTTGTCGAATTGCAGGAGGTATGCCAGACAAGTCTGAGAGATGAATGCATGGGCAAGTCTTTCATCGACACTGAAAGCTGAAGTCGACCTGGTCCGGATGCGTCCCGAGATCAAGTACTCTTTCACTGAGAAATGAGCCAACTGAACCGTTTGATTTGAATCCCCACTCGAAGTTGTGATGAGGCTTGAACAAATGCCAAGCACTGCACGTAAGTCGGGAGGCCGATCACGAGGGTCGAATCGAGCGAGTTCGTCGTCAAAATTGACCGCGAGGACTTCACCAAGTTCTCTGATTGTCGGAGGACGTAGGGAAAATGCGAGCCACTGCAGGATTCTGTGAGCATATTCACTGTGATGACTGCGAATGCCATTCAGAATGCGATCATAGGTCGCATCCAGTGTCTTTGGCAGATCATTCAAAGCTTTGGTCAGTGCACGTCGATTGACACAGTCTCGCAGAATATCAATCTGACAATAAACCCAGCGAAACCTTCAGCATGTCAGTACTCTGTCCTCCACAGCGATCAAAAAGTCCGACTCACATTCCGTTGCCACGGTCGACGAGAGCTGCCTCGATCTCTGCCTGTACCTCTGTTTCCCACATGTCGAAGTCTCGGTGAAGTACGTCCCGAACATACATGCGAACGTCTTGATCAACAAGAGCACTTTCGAGACAGATCTTGTACGATACCCGAGACTCGAAAGACTTCACGATGTCCATTTCCGGTCGACTGGTAGCCATTATGTGTAGGTTGGCAAGCTTCAAACCAACCAGCATCTCCACGAAGGGCAGAAGACGTTCTCGTTCTGTGCATTCATCGACAGCATCAAGAACGACATAAGCATGCCGAAAGAGACCAAGTATGTCTCTGAGAGTCGCGGTAAGACCAGCCACGGTCGGACGCTGCCTGCCCTTCTGACTCTCGGCGTAAAGTCTCTCCAACGCCAGCGGTGAGTTGATGCATACAGAAGAGAACTGGGTGACCAAAGAACTCAACAGACTTTGATGCCGCTGCTTCTCTGGGTCGGCGAAGTCAAAGTAGAAAAAAGCGACCGCTAGCGACAGATCTGCTTTGCAGTCGCGCTCAAGATCTTCGATGATGGTAGAGCTTCCGATGCCTGTCAGCGACGTCCATCCCTCGAACACATATAATGCACACCATAATACACTTTTTCCGCACCCGGCTGCGTGATCAGTCAGAATATGACAAACATCGAGCACCGTGTCAGAGGACGTACGAATGCCATGAATCCAAAGGAACGAAGGAGCGTCTGCCTTCCAGGCCATAAACTGATCTTCTTCCAAAATCCAACAGCCAGTCCCCTCTTGTCGCTTCTCCAAGGCATCGTGATAATTCTCGAATGGGTTCGGGGCGGACAGCCATCTGTGAATATCTGAACGATGGTTATCATCTAAACAAGAACGTGAGTTTCAGATATGTTATTCCCTGACTGGATCGACTCGTGATGGAACATACTCATGACCGCGTCGATTGCTGCTTGATTGGAAGCACCTGCGGCGATCGGATTCTGAGTAACTGTGTGCGGGACCGCTGGCAAGATTACGGACTCACTGATTATTCTCTCTATATCTTGACCTATTGCCATCCTGAACGCCTCCTTCATGTCAGCCTCTGCGCTCTGGGAAGCTAGAATAGCAGGTGAACGTCAGCTGCGTCGTAAAACCCTACGATATATTGGGGGACGGAACTTCTCGTTAGCTTCTCTAAATTTTCCAATATCTCATTGGTAACCGACAGAGTGACCGCGGTCACCACTCGATTCTCTTGCCGAGTTAATCGATCCATCTTGGCCAACGCCTCCTGAACATCCTTGTTCTTGCCGATGAGACTTTTGAAGTATCTCTCTGGACAGGCAGGCATGAATGCGCTGAGGTGAGACGGCATGCGACCGACTCACCGACTCGGTTCTCTTTGACCGACTTTGTGACCAGCCCCAAGATCGTAAGCAGATGAGCAAGCACCTTGACAATCATCTCTTTTATAGGGCGCGTTATGTCGTGGTCAAGATGGACCTTGAAGCGATCCAGGAAATCGTCCAGATCCTGTAGGATCTGGATGATCGAGTCGTAGTTCGAGCTGACACCTTCGGCGGCCTGACGAAAGCCTCGTAAGCCATTGAGTGGTCTCAAGCAGCGCGACATGTTTTACGCACACGGAGCAACACCACAACGGCTCCGAATATCGCCGTTGACGGAGGAAATGCCTGATTATCCAGAAGTCAATGCCTCGTCGGTAATCTGTCCGAATCAGAGCGTACTAGGCTGGCGCCAAGCCCCACCGCTTCCGCGAACGAGCAGACCACCTGGAGTATCGGCTTCAACACGTCCCTGACCTTCTCTCCTGACTTGCAATGCTCGTTAAACCTCTTCTGTTCTTCATCGACCAGCTTGAGAACGGCATCGGGAGAATCGACCCTCGCAAAGAGAGAACTCGAAGACAGATCGATCTTGATACCGATGTCGGACTCGTATTTACGGATGGCTTCTTGCCAAATGGTGTGAAACTGAAATTTTGCCATGCAGCAGTGCTTTAGCGAAAGAATGCAAGGTGATGTGTGTGGATGTGAGAGACGAAAGATTAGAGAGTGGCTGAAGCAAGGTCTGTTGGGCGTCAAACGGGAGCGTGGCCAGAAGCAAGGATAGAAGCAAGGTACGCACAGACCATGCTATGTTGGATGCTAATGATGAGCTCGAGCACAATCGCAATGTCCGGAGGTGCGCGCCTTGAACGACCAGCGATAGCCGATGATGCAAGTGTAACACGCATTTCAATGTGATCGCAAGAGGGGAATAGGTTGAGAAAAGCGCGAGTATCCTGCTGTCCTTGTCACATGCATAGACGAGTCAGCGCTGGTTTGAGAAAAAGCATCGATAATACTAGGTACCACAAGCTAAAACAACCGCTAATTGCCGTTAACGAGTCGGATATCTCGACCGCAACGCACGAGGACTTCTATGTGCTTCCAGGAATCACCAGGATACTTACTGATCGTCAATCCGACGGGTCGAAGTAGTGCACAATGGCAGTACTTACTGGGATTGAAACATTGTTTTCTGACAATGTCTGACAAACTGAAGTTTGAACGTTGAACGAGGTTGAGCGTTGAATATCAAAATATCATTTATTTTCCTCGGGACATCACATGATATTAGATCAGAATTTTCGCAGGTTGGCGGGCGCGATTGTTGTAAGTACCTGGGGTGTTGTTATCGCCGTCTCATACCAAACATTCGTAGCATCTAGACGATGCTGTGACCTGTCGCTACGTTTCACGCAGCAGTCGAGTGCACGTCGGCATCAGTCTCAGACCATTTTGCCTCCGCCAGGGACTGGGCTCGGTGTACAGATGGGATCCACGAGTCAGCTCTCGAGTCTATCAGTCTGCCATTGGACTGCTGCCTCTGATCGCTACTATGCTCGGATTCAATTTGCAGTGTCGTCAAGAAGGACTCAGTTCCCGAAGTGATGGCCTGGTTGGCGACGCTGCGGCTTGTGCGATTCGATTTGGTCAATTGGATAAAGCCGTCGAATTTCCTCAAGGAAGGCCGGGCGACTTTCTGGACGCAGGCTCTGCAGCCTCGGACCCACTGGACGAACTCCGAAAAGCCGCACCCAAACTTGCCCGAAAATTGGAGGGTATGATCTCAGCAGGGATTTTACCAGACCGGAGTGACCGACGTTGCAGATAGATCGCCCTTGGGGTTGACAATCACATTCATGGTGGTAAACGAGGTTCGGCGTCGTATTAACGATGTCGATGAGGGCGGAGGAGTCGGTGGCGATAGAATATAATTCGACGAGCATGTTCTCCAAGGTACGCGAGGATGGCATTGGTTGGAATGATCCAAAGGTTCCTAGGAGGTCGAGCCACTGACGGCATGCTGAGATTGCACCCTCTATATCTGTCAACGGACCTTGCTTTGAAACAGCGTGTAAAGTGCATGGGAAAGGTTGTGAAGCGAGCTTGACCGGTTTGGATGTGGTTCAGGGCGCAAGTCAACTGATTATCGACGAATGAGCACGTGGGGAGAAGGGGAGAATGATGACGACGCGAAATATGCTGGGTCAGAAACAATATGGGTAAGTGCCGGCCATTGAAAGGCGTTAGTGATCGAGAAAGAGACTAGAGATTGAGGCCTGTATATGAATACCCTGCAGTGGGCTGGGGAGCGACCAAAAGATAGCACAATGAAAGTCAAGCATCGAGAAGCATCGCAACATGCAAAGTGAGAATGCAAGACTGGAGTGCCCGAGCGGTCCATCAAGGATGAAGTGAAAAGAAAGAAGGATGAACTGAAAAAGAGAAGAAGAAACAGAAGCTCAACTTGTGTCGCCGAGC
Source organism: Bondarzewia mesenterica (assembly GCA_004802705.1). Classification (NCBI taxonomy): domain Eukaryota; kingdom Fungi; phylum Basidiomycota; class Agaricomycetes; order Russulales; family Bondarzewiaceae; genus Bondarzewia; species Bondarzewia mesenterica. The sequence goes on from SGPL01000527.1 coordinate 16,806, forward strand.
GATTTCGACCTCGCCTCCCTTCAACCTGCTCAATCCCTTCCCATCCTCTTCAACAGCTAAGCCCCCATTAGCGTCCATCCCTCCTCATACCGACCTCCGTTCTATGCCCCTTGGTAGAAATCTGCCTTGGGCGCCCCGAGATACTGACCTGGAGTGCGATGTGCAAGAAATTATTCTCCCGGTGTGCAAATGCCTGGAGAAATGTGTACGTTCAGATTCGCCGAATCCCACCTCAGCGCTTGGGGAAAACAAGCTTGGCGCTTCACCCAGGAATGAAAGAGCAAAAGACGACTCACAGAAAATTGGGCAGAATATCGAATAGGCATCATGTACTGTCGCGATCATCTCACCACCACGTAAATCTCCGCACCTATCACACAATGTATCAGCCTATGCGACCATAATGGGGAGCTCTCGGGTTTATGCGACGCACCTGAAGCTGTCGATGAGAGCAGAGGGTCGAGGGTCAGTAGCTTCTTGATTTTTGACGAGCACCGGCAGGCGACGTGAGACGATAGGAAGAAGAGTTGAATCGGTGAGACGCCACGTGCACGGGTAGAAACTGGGATGCGTACTCACCGGCTACGTTGCATGAGATAGCGAACAGCCTTCCGAAATTGAGCAAGAAGGGAAATCTCGGGGAAGGAGGTATCACAGAATCGAAAGTATGCCTTGGAAAAGAAGGAATGCTTGTGCACATCGCACGTTGGTCGCACGAAAACCCTGTGCTGTGCTGGGGTGCGAGCAAAAGAAGAAATGTCGATGTGTGTTTCAAACATTCAAACGCATTGAAAGGATGAGACCAACAGAGTTCAAATTCTCGGAGATGGGAGCAGAGGTAGGTGCCACGGCGTCGCAGAAGGCAGCAACAGCGTCGTCCAAGTAGCCCGAATGTTGTGTCAGATTGTCCATGTCCATTGACATTTTTCCTAAATTTCTCGAAGAGAAGCAACGACTGGGATGATCCAAGGCTAACAGTTGAACCGAAGCACGACATGTGGTGAGGTAGCTTCCCACGAGATCAGATTTCTGGCATGCATTAATTGGAAACGTCACTCAACTATGATAGCCAATGCCATTACTGTATCACGCGATTCCAGCAGACGGGCGGAGCGATCGATTCGGACGAGGTCGTGTCGCTTCATCGGGCAACGCTCGAGCTGCGATCCGCTCACCACTCTACCGGTCCGTGTCCCACGACAATCTTGCTGTCAGTCTTATGGCCCGATTCGAGCATACGGGACGGCCTGTCAATTTGAACGAGGCCATTGTGCCGTTTGGACAAGGTCTTGAACTGCGACCCGTGCCTCATCCCGATCGGCCTGCTTCTCTCAGCACCGTCGCCAGTAGCCCGTTTCAGGCCATTCAAGCCGACGTAAAACACTTGCCCCTCCGACTTGGACGAGGCGGTCTCGTCGTATCACCAGATGCTCGAGCTGCTTTCCTCCAGCCATTCCGAACGATAAACTTTACTCAGCAGCCTCGCTTCCGTTCTCGGTACCCGATTGGTTGCCGTCGGACCTGCCTCGTCACGAGACGCTGGCGCTGCTAACCGGGTCCTATTCCCTCCGACCGAGCTCTCTTAATAATCTGACGATATGCTGAGAACACGGTACAGTCCTACAGATCATCTGCCTGACCTCGACGAAAGCTATCACGGTACGCCATGCATCCCTCATCGCTGGCTTTGGGCCATCTGAGTTACTGCTTGGCTTCCGGTAGTATGGTCTGCATGCTCGTGGACAAGTGCCTACGAACCCAGCAACGCATCTGTTTGGATGAGGCCGTCACCATTTTTCGTAGTGCGGTAGATTCACGATGTATGGGAGGCGGTTTCGTGCATCAATTGGGGAGTACATCGGGTCGAATTCAGGAGCTGCAAGGTAATATGACAATGTCAAAGGAGATCAACCTCTTTTGCAAGTATTAGAGAAGAGAAGGATGAACTAGGTGTCACAACCATTCACCAGTCCGTATTTCGCAAATGTCGCCGCGCCTGCCACACAACATTGCAGGGGAGCGGAAATGGGAGCAAGCCTTATATTTCTCGCGAGGCACGTCGAGGTGCTAACGAGAGTAGAGAGATGGGGGCCATGAATGCTCCATCGAAGAGCACCTGCAGGCCGATATAAGGAGCAGTAGTAATGCGCTACGAGTTGCGACAGAATTATAGGCTAGGATGTAGACGTACCGGCAAGATGAAGCAGCGTTTGAGTCTCATACCACGACCCGCCACACGTGTGAGATGGGATGTTACCGCCACGCTTGCACGGCATTGGTGCTAGGAATATTTTTGTCAGACACCGTTCGAGACGGCGCGTAGGGTCCTGCTCCTGCGTTTCGGATTTGCGGATGGCCATTTTGCGTGTGCGACGTGGTACACGTGGAGATGCTGTGTGTTGGGTTCATTGTATTGTAACTTTCGAAGAACCAGGTAATAAAGGAATGCGGCAGGTGGACCCATGCAGAGTGTCCTGCGTGATCAAAGACAAGGATGGGACTGAGGGCGTGATAGCAGAGAAATGTCGTCGTCGTCTTTGAGATTGTGTACGAGTGACGAGTTTCAGTGTTTCAGCCTAGATTTCAATGTATTAGAGTTTCTCACCTCTTGCGGCTTCATACCGAGCTCGCGAATCAACCTCCCCAGTTCCTCCCACGGATTTCCTCCTTGCGCTCCAACGCATCTAGCAACACACACTGCGCCGCTTCTGCAGAGTGTCACCTGCAGATCCTCTGCTTCTTCCTCTGCTCGAAATCATGAGCGTGACCTGCGGGTGGGATATGTGATAAGTAACGCACGCCCAAGGCCGCTTGATTCTCTTCTGACAATGCTTGCAATTGTCATATCCTATGAGCGCCCACGTTCACATCATGCTCTCCCTTTCCCAACCTCGTCCATTCCGCGCGAAACTCGTGGAGGACATGCCGGTCACACAACCTGCCCAGCACAACGCACGATCGTTCGGTGAGGAAGAAAGACATGGACAGACTGAACACTGAAAACACCGAACAGCGAGCAAGCAAAGAACATACGAGTGTATCCGCAACCGTACGCTATGATCCTTGCTCCATCCACGGACATTCTATGCGAGGAAGAGCAACGCGTCTCCAATGCGCCTTGGCACAATCGCGTCATTTCGTTTTGGGTGATGGGAAGACCACGATCGAGGGCTTTGAGAGCATCATGCGAGATGCGCGCGGAGTTGTTTTGGTGTGTATTGATGGATTCATTGATTGGTTTCTTTCTATGCTGTGGCCATGATGTCAGGGCGCGGAGAAAACAATATGCCAGTGGGAGTTGAAGCACTCGATGGTGGACGTGTTGTGGTTGACTGCACGGTAAACGCCGAGTCACTGGACGCGATGGAGACTCATCGCGGAGTTGAAGTCGGAACAGGCGCCGCCCTGCTTTGGCGTGATAGGACTCAAGCTGGCAGGTGTGTCTTTGCTCTCTTTCAAATAAGTTCTGGACTGGTGCATTTGCCGAACGATATCTCACAGCATCTCCTTCAAGCCTTCGATCTCTAGGCTCTCGTGCTCGCGAATCGTAACACAGCACATACCACTATGAGAGTGCGTCCTCTCCGTCTCTCTCCGTCCTTCTTTCACGAAATTACCACCAAAATCATTTGGTATTTTGCACCTAGATAGGATTACCCACCCATTGTCTGTTCACCAACTCAGCGACTCTGAGGTCACGAAGCTGCGGGCGAATGTCCAAAAGTTGATGGGGGTGTATATATCAACTATTTCGGAAGTTGTCCGGACATAGCGTGTCTCGCGCATCGCTCCGGACTCAGTGGCAAACAGTCGCCAGGGCTTGTACCCTTCCGAGGTCCGTGCATCGAAGCTCGCTCCATGTGCGACAATTATTCCTGTCCCGGGGTGGAGATGGATAATCTATGTCTGAGTACACAACACGGTGCCCAATCAAACACCTAGTAGAATGCATTTCACAAAGTGAGCCAAGCAAGTAAGTAGAAGAAGATAAATTTCAAACTGAATGTCCGAGCAAACATGCAGAACACCAGACAATCAGGACACCTGAAACAAAAGTCACAAACAAGCAGATAAAAAGATTCGGAAAAAAAAAGGTGTGGACAAGCCTGTCAATCGACTGCGAACCCATATTTCACAATCCAAAGTGAACAAAAGGAACCCAGCGTGCGAAGGGTTTGCCTTCTTTCCGCAGCTTCGCGACAGCGGCATGGAGTGCTCGAGCCGCTCGGGTGGTGTCGGGGAATGACACGCGTACGCCGGTCTCGTCCTGGAACAGGTGCTCGTAAAAACAATCCACGATCTTCGGTCCATCCTCGTCGTAAATCGACCTGGTGTGTTCGTATCAGTGTTGATCATGCAAGAGTCGTTCTAAAGTCCACTTACCACATTGTTGCGACCGTGCCGCGAAATCCAGAAAACAAAAGCGTCGCCGCGAGATGCATGGCCTCGTCGGGTAGCTTGTCGTCACCCATCGCCGTCTCGCAAGCACTGAGGAATGCCAACGATGCATTCGGCATCGGTTGCTGCATGATCCGAGACACTGTTAATCGACCGTCTGAAAGAACAAGGCCACTCTCAAGTGGGTTCTCGGCATCCTGGATGCCATGGCATGCAAAGTGAGCGATGGTGGCAGTTGACAGGTAGGCCGCGACGTTTTCGACGGATGACGGTGTGCCCTGCAGTCCTGATTTGATCAAAACATCATCGGGCACTCGTCCTTCAATTTTGCGCAGTTCCTGGACAGTGGATGGAAGAGAGGAGTGGCCTGGAGTTTGGGGTTGTATGACTGCTAACATCTTGAATGGATTCTCCAGTTTGGGTACGGGGTTCGGTACAAGAGAGATGAGGGAACTCAGAGTATGCGTGTATGACGAAACAACGTAGTCGGAGATGCACTCGCTGCGTTCACGGCTACCGTATATTCCTGCTGCATGAATCGGAAGAAACGCGAAAGGCCCTGTGGGACACCACCACAGATGCGGAGGTGGATCTGATTTCTGCAATGCATATAAGATTTAACGAGGAAGAGCGTTGATGGTGCGAATGAGCTTACCTTCAAACCCAAGCAGTGAAGAACTGGCTCCACAACGCACGTCCATAGTTTTTCCAGGACAAACCCGAAGATGTCATCCTTGCTCAGGCCACTGCTGGAAACCCTCTTGCCGTGTCGATCTTGGTCGTCCAGTAAACGCATGAGTTCCGGATCACTTCGCAAGTCTTCTGGCAGACTATCCAGGGACCATTCCATCGCTTCACCTCCCTTTTTTGGTTCAGAACCTTCATCTGCCGCAGGAACCTCCATGCCAATAAAGGACAGGGAGTGCACAGACTTGGATGATATTGCATGTCGTATCAGGGAAACGAGATCCGATGCAAGTGCGAAAGAGAATGGTGACAAAGGGATATGGCAAATCCCATCGAGAGTCACAATCAAAGCGTCGCATCCGGATCGACTCGCGTTAAGGATGACGATGGGACCGTGCGATGCAGCGAGTTGAAGCGTGGAAAACTGCTTAGGCCGTAGAAAATCCTCGAATCCGTCGACTCTTCGAACCTCTTCGAGCGTGTCCACCCAGTCATCGTTGAGATGACGGTAACGAATTGCTTCTTGTTCCATCGACATCACTCTCTGTGCACTGTCCGAAGGAGATCTGAAGGTATCCCGCTGGGATCCCTGCTCGAGTGCCTGCGAGATGTTCTCCAATTTTTGGGCAAGTGCGGGCCTTTTCACTCGAAGGTCATCAAGCGGAGTGCGAAGTTGGAGGGCTTGGGACCAGAAAATCGCCCGACCCTCCTCGAGGAGTTCTATGGCTTTTTTGAAGTCTCCAGATCGAATGGCACAAGCCGCGGCGTCGCGAGCCAGGCCATCACTTCGGGAAATGAGTGCTTCTTGACGAGATTGCAAGTTGAGTCCAAGCATGGCGATCCGAGGCAACAGTTGGATGGCAGCCCGATACGCCTCTAAAGCAGAGTCATGATTACCATCCGTACGCAGAGCCCAACTCCTGGCGGAGGCAAGACGGTCTAAT
>SGPL01000528.1:0-22820 GCA_004802705.1 Bondarzewia mesenterica
AGTATGCCTTAAAGGTTATGAGGGAACTCTGCATGAAACTTAGGATAAAACAGGCTATGTCTATGGCCTACCATCCACAATCAGATGAATAAACTGAATGGACGAATCAATCACTGGAGCAATTTTTGCGCATCTTCTGCAATTTTCAAAGTGATGATTGGGCAGAATTACTACCATTCACTGAGTTCACCCACAACTTGACTGCCCATTCATCAACAAAAAAAACCTCCATTTGAGCTGATCATGGGATATACACCATGGGCACTACCAAAAGTACTGGAAGATGCTACGATTCCTTCAGTTTCTCAGAGGCTGAAGTGACTGGAAGGGATCCGAAAGGACACTATCACATCTCACAACCTAGCAGCACAAGTTATGGCATGAAAGGGACCAAAAAAGGGCTGAGAGTACAAGAAAGGGGATAAAGTGTAGCTAGAAGCAAAGAACCTTGCCACTACACATCTCTCGGCAAAACTAGCTCCTCATCGATATGGCCCTTTTGAGGTAACAGGTGTGCCGTCTCAGGTGAATGTTCAACTGAAACTCCTGAATGCATGGAAAATACATCTGGTGTTTCACTTATCTCTGATCATGCCATTTGTCGAGACCCAAGCACATGGACCTAACTTTGAAAGACCAGACCCACCTGACCTCATAGATAACAAAGAAGCATATGAGATCGAAAAGCTATTGGACTCCAGAATATTCCATGGGAATCTACAGTATTTAGTCCGATGGAAGGGCTACTCACCTGTGGTATCACACTGTAAATTTGTTTTAGGGAAATTGGAAAGATGTGAGAGGCATAGGGAGGGCGCACTCAAATTACACTAACTAACTTCGATGGGTAAAACAAACTCAAGCATCTAGGCTGTCTCGGAATTGATGTTGTTCAGAGAACAGTCTGGGTGTTCTTGGGGGTCAGTTTGTTTTATTGCCCGACTACACTCAAGGAGATGGTATGCACTAGATCTCGAAGGTGAGCTAAAGAGTTGTAGTCAAGGGATGAACAGTGGGGTGAACTGGACTAGAGAAGTCAAAGGAATTCACTGGGGATAAACGCGGATGAACGTGGGAGATCCTGGGCTTGGCAAAAGCTTCAGCAGAATCAGATCAACTGGACAGGAAGAAAATGAAAAGATGTAGACGTGATCGTAAACTGAATCGAGAGCATAAGACGTAGACATAAATGGTGAATTCGGCGTAGATTCGTGACGTAGACTAGACTAGACTGGACTTGTATAACATAGACTTTAGATAGACTGACTCGGCATAGACTCGTGATGTATACTTGAATTCGGCGTAGACTTTATGACTTCAGATATCGATTCGGCGTAGACTTGTGATGTAGACTTAGTTTTGGCGTACAGATAGATGCTGATGATGATGAAGATAAGCAAGCTAAGATTCAGTCCCAGAAGGTGAGATCAATCAGAATTCAACTGATCCTATGAAAACCTGAGAAGCTGTGTGCTTTCAGATACTTCACAAAAGTAGACGCTGATTCTGTAGACCGGTTGCCTCCAGATTAGGACAGAGCTTCTTGAAGCATAGAGACGAATTTACTAGCCTGAGAGCAACTTCAATAAGAGGGCAAAGCCACCTTAGAAAAGTCAGTCAACAAGCATTCAAAGGGGTAAGGTGCTCAAGAACCGAAACAACCTTGAGGTGAGTCGATTGAGAGAAAAATTGAAATAATAGATTGGATTGTTTGGGGGATTTCTCCTCTCTTTTTATATGTACAAAAGAGGCTGTGCTAACAAACACAACACAAATGTATCCACAATAAACTCCTTGAGTTGAACCAATGAGATCTCAGCTTTCTACATTAATAAGCAGTAAAGTGGGTCAGAATTGCAAATACAAAGATGTGGGTCCAGCAGTATCCACTTGAACTGCATGGAGTGACCCACATGAATTACAAATCAAAGGGATTGATTTGCAATTAGAAAGAGGCCAGATTGATCTTAGACTTTTGGCCTGATCGCCCTTTGAAAGGAATTTCAAATTAGATGTATAATTCACCAGATCTGCACAGCCAAGTCATGTGGCTTTGTATGGTTGTGCGATTCATGGTCTTTACACACCTATAATCCACAGGTCAATTGGTCCTGACCTTATCAGACCTTAATCTGCATTCCTGAGTGATAACCCAAATATCTATTTTACTGATCTCTGCCAAATAGCATGCAGTAAAGGAAAGAAATCAAAAGAAAATTACTGAGTGGGGGGTTTCTGTCCAACAAAGTTAGTAGCCTAGTGTAAATGAAGGTGAAAGGCAAGTGTGAGCTCAAGATGAAGTCTTGAGTTAGGAAAGAATGGAGGAAATTAAAAAAATAAGTCCAACGCATAAAAAAATAAAAGAAACTCATGTGCGTGTATATGACGAGTGGGAGGCATGACAGAAGAAAGTCGAGATTCCATCGATATCTTCTTGTAAGAGGGCTGGGGAGGGTGTGCTGAAAGTAAAGGTAAAGAGCGAGGAAGATGAGCATGCCCATGAAACAAACGAGCGAGCGAAGAAATAAACGAAAATTGCTAATACCGAGTCTAAGTAGAAAAAGGATGAGAAAGAGTGTGGGGGATGTATAGGTAAATGTACAAACAGGATCTCTTGGCTGATCAGGATGATGATCTCAATTCTGGAGCATCCGTGCGCATAGACGATGCCTTGCAGATTCGAGTGATCAGCTCATCTGGACGATCAATGGGATCATCAGAGAGTGCTGAAAGTCCTAGTTTTGATGGGACATACCTTCCCATCTCTTCTCATACCACCCCGTCACCATTCCTTTCCCTCAAAGCCATCCACAACATCTCCTTCTTTATCCATCGTGTGATCTCACAGTGATGTGAACCAAAACTGAGCTGAGCTTGAATGATGAAGTAGAGACTCGGGAGATGCTGCTGAACAAACTGGACGAACCAGTTGTTGGGTGGCAGGTGCGAAGCATTCACCCATAAAAGTTCTGGTCCAGAGTCACGTTGCACTAGAAAAATCCTGTGCAGTTCATCGCGGTAAAGGAGCTCGCCAATTGGGAATACAATAAAGGATGAGGGGGCAAGGGAAACTGTGAGGGTGAAAAAGGGTCGAACAATGTGAGGTGGATCAGATAGAAACTAGTTGAGAACATGAAAGTTCATTGCTTCGACTGAGGGGAGCATGATAGAGACATGCATGGATGCTGATTGACCAGCGCAAGCAGTGTCGATCGACCAACAAGATGGAGGTTTCGAAGTAATGGTGCCAAGTTTGGTGCCCACAATAAGCACTGAGGACAGAATGGCATACGGGGGCAGATAACCAGTAGGTGGTGGTAGCATGGGAATCTAAAGTTTAGACATGAGAAAAACAGATGAAAGGGAAGGAGAAGCTGATGGGGGGTGAGACATACAATGGTCAACTTTGTAGGTGCATCTTGTATTACCGTGCAGTCTTTTCTCAGACTTCCTTCAAGTATATCTGTTCTTTCTGGTCTCGGCTGTTAGCATGATGGATTTATTTTATGGATCTAGTCGTCTTCCATTCTGGAGCATTTCATGCTTATGCCCAGAAATTGATTACGAACTTATTATTGAATCTTCAGTTTTTCAGACTCTTACATTATCCTACATTCAAGGATATTGTGCGTTCTGACACCGAATGATGAATTATATTCAGAACAATTTCTGTGCATGACAGCGGATGATGAATGGATGTTCTGAGAAGATCTCGAAGAAGACATGGAAGATGCACATGCCACCTTTAAAGACTTCCATAGAAAACACCCATACGCGATAAGCCCCACATCACTTCTGGCCTTATCATCTAATCATCGAGGATGATGAAGACTATAAAGAGGGGGGCAAATTCTCTCTTTTTCCCTAGTTCCCCATAGTTCTATAATCACCCTTCTTCTACACTTAGCAATCTTTCAACTGGTACTTGTCATATCAACTTTGACTTCCCTGATATGTCATCCCCCATCAACACCTAGACCCCTTCATCACCCTCTCCCACTCCTAGCCCACAGGCAACACTATCGCCCACACAATACACCACCCTAGAAGAACAAGAATACCTTGATGAAGCACTTCTCGAGGGGATAAGAATGAACATGTGAACGTATATCCCACCCCTTACCTCTGACTCTCACAATAGCAATAACATCAGAGAAGAAATGCAAGAATGGGCAGAACGAGACCTAGTCCTCTCAGAAGAGGCAGACAAGATCCTTGAGATCCTGGAGGCTCTAGAAGAGGATGGCCACAGATAGGCTAGAATGACTGCACAGGAAAGAGAGGATCACTGGGAAGAAACTCGACAGGCAATCCTGGAAGGACTAGCAGAGGCTGGATAGGAGGTGAACTAACAAGAAGAAGCAAGGAGGGCCTTTGTGGCCTTAGCAGTGGAAAGAGCAAGAAAGGATGCACTGAGTCTACAAGAGGAGCTGGTAAGCGCCCAAGAGGATATGAAGGAAGTGATCAACCAGATCAAAAATAACCCTTTCTCATAGGAGTATCTATCCCTCGCTCTCTCTCCCCTTGAATTGACTAAGACATCTTTTTCCTCACTGGGACTCCATCTCATGCAGATGCATCAATGAACACTTCCCCTGCACCACTGAGCCCCATATCTGCCACTACCTACATGAACCTGCCCTGCCTTGTGATGCCATCGCCTGAACCACTCTGCACACCTTCCTTCATCGAAAGACTAGACTTGCCCATGATTATCACCAGGACAGAGCAGACACCAGACGAGGTGGTCCACTACAGACACCCTACCACTGCTCTGCTAGTACACATCCCTCCTCCCTCACCGACCACACCATTGGGGTCGAGACAGAGTTCCATGCCACTATTATGTCCTTAGAAAAATATACACGGATAGAAGGAGCCCTACAGCAGGTAGGAGAACCTGGCCTAACTGTGGACATCTGTCGCTATCATGCACTGACCCTCAACATCGAGGAGGAGCACTGCATCATTGCTTTGCATGAATGCTGCTGGTCCCAATTCACTATCGATAGATGAGACATCGTGGCACGACTCTGGGCAGTAGATGCAAGCACTGATGAGCACCCCGGCTCCCTAACCTTGGAGACTACTATTTTTGCCTTTTAGTTTCAGATCCCAATCCTCCACTGTTCCCGTCCATTTGCGATCTCTTGCGATCACTCTCGAACCTTTGCGATCTTTTGTGATCTCGACTCATCCAATCCTTTCGACTTTGGGTCATGAGATTCATCGGTATTAATGCTCTAGGCCATCTCAATGTATCAGACCTCTGGCAGCCACTATATCGAGCAGCAGCCAAGTTATTCCATTCAGCTCAATCTTTATTGGCATACTCGGCTGACCATTTGCAATATCACTTTTACCCCGCTCTGATCTGACATTGCTCGGACAACTTGCTCATCCATTCTGATGGTTTATCGCATGTGTTTACCGGTTAAGTTGCAGCATGCTGATCGGCTTCATGAGATTACTGTTTACCTTTCGATCTCACATGCTTTTGCTTCTCTTCGAACCGATGCTGGACTATCAGTCACTGAATCTTCCTGTTCCTATTTTTCATTCTATTCTTTCTGCTCTGACTTCGCCCTTGTTCGCTCATTTTCTACCTTCATCATACAATGTTCGCTATATCTTTCAGTCTCCCTTCTCCACTCCCCACTCAGTATATAAGCTACGATATATCTCTGCAAAATATCAGATCAGTCTCTGGACTTCAGATCTCATTTCACCTGTGCGAACTGCAACTACAACTGCAATCTTTGACCTGTGACTTTGATTTTGCTGTGACTTACTGTGACCTTTGACATTGCTGTGACTTATTGTTATCTTGATGACTTCATCTCATCGACATCACTCATCTACCTCTACCACCATGTTTCATCTCTATATCCTATCTATCCTCCTGCTCTATAACTTCTCAGACCCTTGACTATAAATATCACACTGACTTCGCACCTTTATCAGAATATTGCTCTGATATTGCACCTGATCACATGCTCTCATTCATCTTTCGTACCCATCCACTCATGCATCTGTGTCTTCACAGCGATGTCTACTCGACTCACCCTCTTGCATATCGCCTGTGGTGCCTTTTGGAGTGTTGTTTCTCCCTAAGGGACGTCATAAGTGGATCAACGCTCTAGCAAAATATCAGAGCCTGCTAGTGTGCTGCCCTCTGGCTATCTGAGATTATTGGAGTATTACCAAAAAAGGAAATTTTAGTATGCCAGACAGTCAGGGGAAAGTACTGATGTAGCGATCCACCAATATATGTTATAAGGTCAGATCAAATGTCAGAACTCACTAAAGACTATCATAACTAATTAAAAAGCTAAGATTTAAATACAATAATTACTGAACATTCTATTGCTACTACTAAAACACTCAGCCATATTGTTATTACTGTATCACCTAGTGACCAAGATCATCTAGATAGTCATCTCACTTACAATGATATTTTGCACTCTCTTAAGTCAATGCTAAGTGGCAAGGCTACTGGTATTAATGGAATTCCTTATGAATTTTGGAAGGCTACGCACTCTAAATTTGAATCTAATACTAAAGCTGGCAAACTAGCAGTAGATATTATGCAAATTTTAACTCTTGTTTTTAATGACATTAAATGTCATGGAGTATCAAATCATACTGAATTCTCAGTAGGGTGGCTGTGCCCTTTTTATAAAAAGAAAGACAGACGTGATATTGCCAACTATCGCCCATTACACTCCTTAACTCTGATTATAAAATTTTTACTAAAGCCTTAGTAAATAAACTTAGCACAGTTGCTCCAAACATTGTACAAGAAAATCAAGCTAGATTCATACTAAAATAAAGCATTTTTGATCAAATTAAACTATTAAAACTATTAATTGATTATGCTGAAGTTATAGAAGAAAATGGCATTATTGTAGCCCTTGATCAAGAGAAAGCTTATGACAAAATTACTCATGACTATCTATAGATGACTTTAGAGAAGTTTGGTATTCCCTCATCTTTTATTAAAACTATATGATCACTATATAAAAATGCAAAATCTGTTGCTATCCTTAATGGTGTTGTCAGCTTCTCTTAAAAATTTACTAGAGGAGTTCACCAAGGTTGTCCCCTCTTTTGCTTACTTTTTGTTATTGTTATTAATCCTCTAGCATGTATAATTCATAACTCTGATCTTCAAAAATTTCAAATTTTTAGTGTTTTAGATAAAATCATTACTATACTCTTTGCAGATGACACCACTGTCTACTTAAGTGAAGGAGATAATTATAATACATTAATAACTATCTTACAAAAATGGTGCACTGCTTCTAAAGCTCGCTTTAACCTCAATAAAATAGAAATTATTCCAATTGGCCATGAATCTTATTGTTCACAAGTAATTAACTCTCGTCAAATCAACAACACTAGCACACCTTTTCCACCTAGCATCTACATTGTCAATGATGGTGAAGCTGTACATTCTTTATGTGCTTAGATAGGTAATAATATTAATAGTGTTTTACCTTAGAGCTCTGTTCTTAAAAAGATAACAATGTCCTTTGATAAATAAAAAAGTTGTCATCTATCTAAAACTAAAGGATGCCCTCTTATCATTCAAATGATTATTGGTGGAATGATACAGTATTTAACTAAAGTTCAAGGAATGCCTGCTAAATTGAAGAGTCCCTGACCAAAACTATTCATGACTTTATATAAGACTCTGCTAAAACATCTTCTATAAATATAAAAATTCTTTATTTATTCATTAAAAAAGGTGGTATTAAACTTCTTAATCTTAAATCAAGAAACAAAGCTATTTAACTTACCTAAGCTAAATCTTTTTTAAATTTTGGTCCACACAGACCAATATGGGCCTATATTGCTAATCTCCTTATTAGTAAACACCTTACTATAAAATCTGGTAAAGTGCTTAAGTCAGCTCAACTTAATATTTTCCTTCAAACATGAAAAATCTCCCTTACTAAATCTACTCTTCCTAAAGATATTCTTAGCATGCTTAGAGTTTCAAAATAAAATAATCTCAGCTTTTTCTCAATCAAAACTCTAAATCCTTTAAGAATAATCTCCCCATTTAGTATTATATTAGAGCAAAAGCTCACTTAAAATGCTTTAATAACTCCTCTCTCAGCTCCTGCCTTTGTGACTAATACAAGGTCATCACTATTAAAGACTTGATTAAATTTTCACATCATCAAGCACTATGCACACTGAAACTATACTTGTCAATATTGCTACTTTGATAGATAACATACCCACTGTCTAAACCTTAGTAAATGTAGTCAAACTGCCTCCTCTTTGCTCAAAATGCTTGAACCCAAATGGGACTCAAATAACTCACCTCCTGAGGATGGCCTTTCTCTTACAACAAGGCACCAAGTTATAAATATAACTTCTTACAAAACCTCTAAAAAGATTATCTTTAACTCCTCAGTTACAACTTAAAATGATATACTTGAAGGGTTTTGTGTCTTTACTGACCCAACATCTTTATCATATTTACCCACATACTAATCTCAATGCCTTAGTATTACACTACCTGATAAATCCTCAACTGTCTATACTGATGGCTTATGTATTAATAATGGTGATCTAAATGCACAAGCTGATACAGTGTTGACCCATTTCTCGATCCAGAACTTTGCTTGATGCATTCTCAATCAGATTTCATTAGTTTTACACAAAATAAAGCTTGTAGTTAGCTAATATACTATTTTAAGATTATATCCTCCAACTCTGAAAGTTAATGGATTAAGTGGCCAAGAGTTGTTTGCAAAATGATCTGAAGGTCAAATTTTATGACACCCTAGTCCTTGATCTGCATGTGACACCATGTGACCCTGCCAAAATCTGCCAAACTCAAGAGGCCCCCTGATAATAGAGGGTAAGGTCAAGTCAATATTCACCAATAAAAGCCCCTCTAACCCCAGACAGGTCGAGTAGTGCCCAATTTTGATCTACTAACAGGATGCTAGTCTGAGGCTGGAGGTCAGGTTTTTTTGTCCACTAGTCAGACCTCTGTATGAGAGGTCAGGTCCATCCAGCAGTGCCAATATATCACGTGTCTAATGTTTATTCTGTGTGCTTTGAGTGCTGAGCCATGAATATGCATCTTGTGAAATCTTGTAGCATTGCAGGCAATAAACCTGAGCTCATTTTCCTTTTTTTTTGTTCTTTTGAAATATAAAGTATGTCTGCTACAGGTGAGTCTTTTTTTTTTTGTGGTCCCTCTGCCACTCAGCCAAGTGGCCTCCCTCATTTTGTACACGTTGCATCTTCTGCATTTATCATGTCGATTCCTCTATCTTGTATGCACTTACTAGCTCATAATATGATCTGTGAACTTTTACAGACATATTTTGAAATATTTTTAGTTACATTCTCTTGCACAAGGGGCAGTTAGTCTTGATAGTTGAGAATTTGAGAAAATCTAAGAGATTGGTCAACAATGATGATAGTAACTGAATATAGAACACATTTTTGGAGATTTTTAGAGGTCAGGTCATTTGTCTATCAGTTCAGGCGGAAAAGTCGAGGTCAGGTAACCTCATGATAGGGAATTGCCTTATTTAGATAAGGTTTTTGTCCACCAGTTCAGAGCCAAAAGGCCAAAAATTTTGACCTGACCTCATCTCCTATTATCAGGGGGGCCTAACTCAAGCCAATCAAGCTGTTACTCTTATCACACTCATTTTGTTTTAGTTTCTTTTTCAAAAGACTTGAGTCTCAAGCACCAGATTGTACTTCAATACCTTTGCTTATTTTTCATAAAATGTTCTTTAGAAGCCTCTTAATATAATAGAATTTTTTTGATATTAATATTGACTTGCATTTTACATATAATTGAGTGATAAAAGTTATAATTATGCAATTTAGGTCATTTTAAGGATGAATCTAAGTGCTATTCTACAACCACCTCACTGGCACACACATAAATTTCAGGCAATGGTCCTTACATATGAAAGAATATTTACACTAAAGAGGTAATGAAAATCTTTAAAATTGCATGAGTTATTAGCAGGTGGATCAAAGAATGGGCTAAGATTAAGAACTGAGTCAACACTGTAGTAGTATCTGGTTTGGCCACAATAATAATAAAAAGTACACTATTCATATTCTTACACTTATAAACTCTCAACTATTAAATCAAATATGTAAAATTATTGCTGTTCTCATTGCAGCAAAAGAAACACTTAGCTTTGCTTCTTCACATATTATCAGTGACTCTAAATATGTAATTGAAGGTCTCACTATTCACTTACCCCTCTGGGAAGATTGTGGATAGATTAGTATTGCTAACTATGACTACTTTCAATCTGTAGCTTTCCATCTTCATAAAAGATCTGCTATCACTATCTTTCAATGGATAAAAGGCCATTTTAGCAATCCTAGAAATGAAAGTGTTGATCATCTTGCCTCTTTAGGGGCTAAAAAACTAATCACTGATCAAATTAATCTCACTGTTGTAAATAACTTCCATCTTACAAGTGTAAAACTCACTTCTTTGTGTCAATCAATAGCATATAAAAGTATCTTAAAAAGACATCTTGTTTCTATATAAAGAGCTACACTTATCAACCTTGATATAATTCATTATGCCATTCAACTTGCTTCAAAGTGTTTACCTACAGATAGCTCTATCTAGAAATCCATTCAACATCCAGATATTAGCTGCCCTATTACAGATTTTCTATAGAAGTCATTACATGAAGCGCATCAATGCAGCAGCTACTGGGATCATATACTAAATTTTAAAGTGTGTACTTTCTGCTCCATATATCATGTTAAAGAATCCCTAAAATATATTTTAACTGAATGTACCACCCCTAGGCAACACATGATCTGATACCTATTCAAGCCTCTTTAGACACATAAATATAATACATATTCTTAAATCTCTCTAGGCACTATCCTTGGATGTTCTCTCATATCTTTTCATGATATTAATGATCATCTTTTCTATGGAACAACTCGACTTTTTTAACATTCTCATTTCTGATTCTGCTTTCTTAATTTGAAAATTGAGAAATGAATGAGTCATCACACATAGAAATGATCCTAGCTATCTACTTACCCCTCAAATGATTTTTAACAAATGGTCTCATATTATAAACTCTAGACTCACCCTTGACCATGCTTTAATATATAAAAAATTTAGTCATAAATCTTTACCTCCATCCTCTATCCTTCAAACTTGGTCCAATGTCCTTGATGATGAAGAAAATCTTCTTGATAATTAGCTCCATTGCCCTAAGGTTTTAGTAGATATGGGCTAACCACTGCAGGATCCACCCTAATTATAGGGCCTGCAAGGGGTACCTGACATTAAATCTTTCTGAGGGTAATTGGTATCTTAGTATATGAAGGGGGACATAAGTCTCACACTACCTGCATCTTACAAGTGTGCATAATTGCATTTTTTTTCTTTGAATATACAGCAGGTGAAAATCCTGTAAATGGTGAGTTGACAGTGGCCAGACCTAGTTCATGTGCCTACTAACCATATTACTCATCCAAAAAAAAAAAATCACAGTTTTTTTTTTAAAAATATGGCAGTTACTTCTGTCTGAGTTATTTTCTCTATTTTTCAAATCATTTTTTAATTCAGTTAATATAAGTTTAAACACATATAATTTACAAATGTTTTGATGAATTGTACTACATATCAAATACATGGCCCTCTGGACACCACCTGTTTTTAGTTCCATAACACTTGATAGTGAGACACATATTGTGAACTGAACATTTAAGCACAGTGAGTGCAAGATCAACATATGATTAAATACAGCAATATGATAAAAATGAGATAATAATATATACAGAATTTCATGACTGTAGAGTACGAATATGGCAACACAATTAATTAGAAAAGAATTCATAAATTAAAGTAATTGATACTACTGCATGAGGAATTATAACCATGAGTTGTCTAAAGAAATGTGGACAATGTGGGCAATGTTTTAATGAATGGGTTTTATAGTATAAACTGCTAGCACTGATAAGGTAAATAGACTCACCAGAAATAGCTGTGCACCCTCTACACTCAAGTTCACTCCAAGTTCATGTAAGCATATAGCAAGGGAAATTATCCCTGTAAGAACATCTTAGGTCGAAATAAATGACCATGCATCTTTTGTCAAAGAAAGATCCTTCTGTATGAGGACAATAGGTGGCATTATCAGTTACGACATAGGAATGTTCTTCATTTCTGGCAAACCCTTGCATGATGAATCTCCTATCTTTGTACTTCGCCATGTAACATAGTTGCTTCTCCATATGATAATGAGAAGGGTGGCGGCATTCCTTGCCTTGCAACATCAATGTTAGGTAAGGTATGCATATTTTATCAAATCATATTTAAGTACAACAAACTCCAACACAGCACCCCTTTCTTAGGTTACCATACAAGAAGATGGTCCAAAAAGCATGATTTCAACAAGATCTATCACATTCCTATGGTTAGAGTGAAATGAAACCTGTACCTATTTCATAGGAATAGGAATTCAGAAAAATATGATATTTTTTAATCAGCTTAATTGCCTTATTTAGTCTTAGCTAAAAATTCTGAGCTAGGCCTGGCACATCTCAGCCTGGGAAAATATTATAACTTATGCCAAGTATGAATATAAGCAAGATATAAACTGATTTTCAAAAAAAATCAGTAAATAGATCTATATTTGTAAAGAGAGTTTTGAGAAATATTATATAATATAGTTAAGTCATAATTAAGGAAATTTGAAGTATGATAGAGTGCAAATATTGCCTCCCACTACGGCTTTTTAGCAAATCTGTGGAGCCTCACTAATCATCTAAAAAGGAAATTGTGCAGGTTATGGTTATAGTCCTGACTCGATCGCTTATTCATTTTGGCTTACTATACACGCGCTTCTCAGTAGGCATTGATGAGCACCCCTGCTCCCTAGCCTTGGAGACTACTATTTTTGCCCCTTCATTTCAGATCCCAAGCCTCCATCATTCCTNATCCTTCTGTGATATCTTGTGATCTCTACTGACCTGTTGCAATCTCTTGTGATCACTTCTCAGCTTGACTGCTTTGACCTCCGATCACGAGACCATGCTTCATCAATGCTCTAGACCTTCTCCATGTGTTGGATGCTCACGATCTATGATGCTAAACAGCACTCAAGCTCAGCCATTCAGATCGACGGTTTTAGTATCATCGGCTGACCATCTACGATATCACCTGCATCTCATTCTGATTCGACATCGTTCAGAGCACATGCTCCTCTGTTCTATCATTTTATCACATGTTATTTCCAGGAGACTTCATAGGGTGCCTATCAGGTTCGACAAATTACCTTTTANCTTTTGATCTNACATGCTTTTGCTTCCCTTNGAACTGATGCTNGATTACNNGTCNCTGAANCATTCCTGTTCNTNTTTTTNATTNNATTCTTCCTGCTCTNACTTCNCNCTTNTTCACTCANTTTCTACCTTCATCNTACAATGTTCACTATATCTTTCAGTCTCNCTTCTCCACTCTCNGCTCAGTATATAAGCTANNATACNTCTNTGCAAAAATANNAGATNAGTCTNCAGACTTCAGACCTCATTTCACCTGTGCAAACTGTGACTGTGACTATGACCTGTGACCTTTGACTTTGACTTTGACTTTGCTACAATTTATTGCGACCTTTGACATTGCTGTAATTTATTACTATCTTGGAGACTTCATCTTATTGACATCACTCATCAATCTCTATCACCATGTTTTGTCTCTATATCCTAGTCATCTTTCCATTCTATAATATCTCGAACCTTTGACCATAAATATTACACCGACTTCATACCTTTATCAAAATATCGCTCTAATATCGCACCTGATCACATGCTCTTATTCATTTTTATATCCATCCACTCATACACCTATATCTTTGCAGCAAACATCTATTCGACTCACCCTCTTGTATATCACCTGTGGTGTCTTTTGGAGTGTTGTTTCTCCCCTAGAGGCATCATGAGTGTATCATTTTAGAGCCCACTATGAGGGGTGAGTTTTCAAGATAGTTATTGAAGGCCAACACTATTTATCTCGACTTATCGCTGCTTGTGATCTTCAATAAGAATTTATTACTGTTTTTTAAAACCCTCAGAATCTCACTGACACTTCGCTCTTCTCAGATGATGACATCATACTGGGACATCTCTCTCATCACTACAATATCGCATCACCATTGCTATCTCTATCTTTACAATCTACCGATACTTCTTACTATATAACTCTGCCTATTTCACTACCTCTGATATTACCGCTAGATTCTAATCAATCCTCCTTTGATTTATCGCCCTGACTCCATTACACATCGCTTCTCAGCAATTTTATGTCACAGTCCTCTGCCACACTCTCACAAGTCTTTATTTGCTCCACTATAACTCCTTTCATGCCTGTGCACAGTGATTGCACTGCACTTAGCTTTGACATCAAATAACCTTATAAACTCTGTCACTACTTCACTGACCTTGAATTTCACTTCAGTTGATCTGAGGTTATGGATGATGATGAAAAGAAAACCCATGCTTGCTGATTTCTCGATGTCAACATGTGCAAACTTTGGAAGTCTCTAGCTGAATATATAGATCTAGAGAAGACTTACAATGCCTTCAAGGCAGCAATCTACAAGCTGTACCTTAGAGCTAAAGAAGATAAGAAATAGTTCATCGCAGATATGGACAAGCTCATAGGTGAATGCTTTCGCATCAGTATTCTCTCTATTGGTGACCTAGGCGAATACCATCATCAGTTCCTCAACATCACCACATTCTTTATCGCAAAAGGTTGCCTCTGTTCCTGAACAAAGTCACGCCTTCACTTGAGACTTCTACGCCAAACTATGACATCTGCAAAAACCTCATTTGTAAATAAAATATTATAAGATGTAATAACAATCAATAAGTGATTCTCTGTTTTAACTTATCTCTCCTTTTCAATGGTAGTCTAATAAGCAGCAAATAAGCATCAAATAAGTATACAATAAATTATTGTCAAATAAGCCTGATTTATTATTAATGTAAGAGTAAAATTAATTCTCATTTTTAACTTCACTTATCCTTTGTTATCTTTTAATTTCGACTTTTTACCCTTTTTTGCCATTTATCATATTTAAATCTAAGGCCTCTTGCATTTCACTTCTTCAAGATATTACCTCATTATTCTTAACCACTACACCACTTCAGCTTGTAATTATTATCACACATAACCTTATATATAGACCTCAACTTGACTTATAACAAAATTTCATAACTGCCTGACATTATTGGCTATTATCATTTTTCATGCATCAACCCTATACATAATATACATCATCAAAAAGGTTTCGATAAGAAGAGCTAAAATCTGAAGATTTTTGATTGATAATTACTTTGACTTAGTCAATAAATGCAAAACTTCATAATGACTACACTGATCAATATTAACCATACAATATGCTTTGGTCAGTTATATTTATGCTCAATTATAATTAGGGTATTAATATTGTGAGTTAGTGATAATTGTTAAGCTCAGCTACTATATTTTAAAGCTCTAACACTTGCTAATTCAGTTAATAGCTTACTTACATGTCAAAAATTAGCTCAAAAACTGTATTTAAGACTGCTCAAAATTTAATTATAAATAACTTTATTGCTTAAAAATGAAGTTTAAACTGAATTAGATAGAGAAATTATATTTTACTTTAAAACTATTATTTCATCATTCATTGATTATATTATAAAAGTAATTTGCTTTTAATTAGATATGAATAAGCATTAAATTAGATATAAATTAGTGTCAAATTAGAATACAAGAAAAAAACTAAAATAAAATGAATAAGTATGAATAACATCTTATTCACAAGTGAGGTTTTTGTAGGTGAGGTGTGCATTTCACAACGCCTATAGCTCAAGTCTTCTGATCATTTCTTGGATGATCTGTATGATGTTTAAGAAGTCCATGATGCTGCGTGATTTGTGCTTCATGGCACCACTTCAATAGTTCAATTGACTGATATTTTCTCATTACTATCAATTGCACCCATCACCCAAGCCACCAACATCAAAAAGGAAGACCTCGCGACTATATTCGAATGTATTACAGAGACCTTCGTCAAGGCCCTTAATGGTCAATAAGCTACCGCACCCCCTTGTCCCCCTCTGAACCCTAAAACCACTGGTCATTATACCTTCTACAGCAATGCTGGACATTATATGTGAGAATGCCCTGAGGTCAAAGACTATATTCATTAGGGCAATTGCAGGTGCAATCCTAAAGGCAAGATCATCCTATCATCTGGAGCATTCATTTTGTGAAGTATTTCTAGGCTCTAGCTGAAGGAGCACATCAATGGATGATATTACTACAATCTAGGACAGATTGCTCGAGGCCAGCTTCTTCTCAATGTCTTGCTAAACATCTACTATGATCACTCTACACCCACTCCTGCTGATCTATCAGGCACTGCAATCACCACGATGTTATATCTCAAAATTATTTGAAACCTATTACAATAGCATGATGCTCATAACAAAAAAAAGTCCGATTAGAGCAGATCTTGAGCAAGGAGCCATGATCATGAGTTAATCAAAAAGGGTTCTGAACAGGTAATTCTAAGGTGGTAACAAGAAAGACAGCAATCAAGAAAGAAGATTGGAAGGAAGCAAATAGCTAGATGCAGTGATTATCTAGCACTAGAGGAATTGAGACAAGAAAGGCAAGGCACAAGGAACAAAATGATAAAAAAAAATCAGGAGAACAAGAGAGGAGATGCGCACAAGCATGGTGGCATAAAAGCTAGGTAAGTGAGGCATTTTTTGTCCTCATCCTCCCCATGTCTATTACTCACCCCACTCCTCTAATGCCTTAATCATTCCTACCTCTGTCTGAACCAACTCCCTCTGTCCTCTTTGTTGCTTAGTCTGCTACCCCTATCCTGTGATCTCTGCCTCCATCTTCTCAATTTTTTGTAGAATCTTTGCTCATGGTTCGTCCTTTCAGTCCTTCTTCCTCCTCAAATTCTTTAGCCTAGCTGAACCACCAAATCCTCCCCTTTTGGCTCATATATGACTGCCCATTCATCATCTTCCTTAATTCAACTCTAGTCATTGAATCTTATCTACGTGCATCTCATCTATTCACTTTTTCAGTTCGAAATCTACTCCTCCACAATGAATAATTTAGTCTCTTCTTTATGTACAATGAACATGGCCTCAGTTTGCTCTGGGTGTCAGCCATGAACCTCACCTCACCCATCTAGCCTGCACGGTGTCGCGTGCAGAAGCAGTGGGAAGGCTACACGTGGATGGGAAAAACAACCCAAAGGTGCCAAGTGAGTGCTTCAGTGCCTAGACTTAACTCAAGTTTTCCTTCTTTCTCGGAGAAGCCTAGTTGTTCATTTTGAGGGAGGTTGTTATGTTTATTCTGTTGATCTTGTATTGAACAAGAATATGAGGTGAGCGGGTGTTGTGTATCTGTAAAAGGTCTTGTTTGTACAAGATCTCAAAGCAGATTAGTAATTGGAGTCTAGTTCACGACCACCGACTTGACTGAAATAAGTCTCGTTGAATGACCGAGAATTAGACAAATGCTGAAGATAAAATGAACATGCAATAAAATGTCTTAAGTCAACTTGTCACAGTTCACAGTTGAACCTAATACCAAAGAAGACTTGGACTTGGACTTGCTGATAAAATCTTGGAAGGATTCCTGAAACTTAGCAATCAGTACTAAATTTCAAGAGAGAAATACTTATGCACAATCAGACTAGCAACAGTTCCTCCTATCTTAGGACTGGAACTTGCTTCTGATTGAACCTGGATTGGACTTGGATAGAGATGAAGATGCACTAGTACTTTGTTACAAGACTTTTCTTATTCAAAGCTTACTAGCTTGAGGATGATTGAGATGTCAACAAGATAAGGCTGGACTTCTGAGCATAAGATTTAGGCTGTGATTGGTGATTGAGACAATGGTTAGCAGTACAACTTTGCTAGTACACACAATACTAGCTGTACTAATTTACTATCTTAGAAGTGTAAGTAAACTTAAAGCTACAAGGCTTCAGTCACTAGGAACAACTTCAAGGATAATGATTAGTAGGTCAGTTGGAAGCTGATTACCAGAGTACAGAAAGTGGATGAGTGGTTGGAATAAATAATTCCTAAGTTAATTCAATGTCCTAAACCTGCTCCATCCCTCCTCCTTTTATACCTTTCTGACAAGGCTGTGCAAAAGTTCCAGGAGAAGCCTAGAAAGTTCTAGTTAAAGCTAGAAAAGGCTGGGTAAAAACCAGAATATTCCAGCTGAGGGATCAGAATATTCTTAGCCAGAGCTAGAAAATTCCAGCTGATTCCAGGGATGAAGTCTTGAATGTTCCAAGGAATGATAAAGGCTGTGCAATTATTGGGCTAGCCTGAACTAGTCCTGATCTCCATGCTAGGCTGGGCAAGGCTGGGTGTGAAATCTGGAAATATGCAACAGGTCTATGCAGGGAGGCTGGGTTAACTCCAGGCCATGCATGCACTGCCTCAAAGGAATGCAAGGCTGTACAGTCTCTGGGTCTATAGGACAGGTCTATGGTCCTTGTCAGAGTCATAGTTTTGTCCATGCCGTGCACTTTTATTCTTCTTCAGGAGAGCGATGGGCGCGACTGATGACCCTGAACTTCAGCAAGAAACGATGAACTTTATCATGACGAAGGCGCGGAACCAAGACGTCATGTATTTCTTCGCAGGCCTCGCCGCAAACCCCACTGCTCGCAGGCAGCTCATCAAATTTTTCGAGGACAGCTACGATGCGGTAGGTCTTGACACGCGTTTCGTGATTTGCTGAACCTTGACAATGACGTCGATGCGTAGCTGTACAAACGCTTTGAGGGCAACTTCACCCTTAGATATCTCGTCAAGGTTCGTTTTCACCCGGGGTTACACTATCTTGGCTGGCGCTGTTTTAGTTTTGCTGATTGTTCGCTGATTGTGTAGAGTGTGTACTCTCCCCTTTCAACGGAGAAAGACCGCGAAGCCGCAGCGGCGTTCTTTGAGGTACTTGGATCACGCTCGCCAGAAATCCGTGTTGACTAAGGAAGTTTGACTGCAGGGCAAGGACATCAGCAAGTACAATCAGGCTCTCGCCCAGGCGCTGGATGGCATCAAGGCCAAAGCAGTATGGATTGAGGTGTGTGACGTTCTGGCATCTTCCCTTAAAATGATTTGTACATAACGGTAAACTGATCATCCACAACGTTCCTCCGTCGATATCGCGGAGTGGTTGGATAAGTGGGAGAAAGGCGCGAAGCTGTAACAACGGCTTCGGAGGATTTGAATGAGGAAGAAAGAAGCCGATGTTGTAATCTGTACAAATCATAATTCACAGCCAATTTTAAAGCGAATCGACATGAGGTGGACCCGCTCGGAGCTGAAATGGTCGACCGGTTGAGAGCTGAATTTGGATCAGGGCTAGGTGGGGATGGTCGACTAATGGACGCCGACCAGTTTTATGCACGAATATGACTGGCTGCCTTAGACTCGGTTCAGATAGAAAGTGAACTGAATTGCGTGGTTGTTAGTATACAATTGAGAAAAATGATCACACAGGCTGGGTCAATGCTTTGCCTCCTTCTCTGTCTCCGACCTATCCAACCACTCCGCGATGTCGCTCGAAGACCGCTGGCATCGCATAAAACAAATTACATTCATGCCCGATGTTTATGAAACGGCAAACGCACCTCAATCCAGGCAGCCTTTGCCTTGATGCTGTCCAAAGCCTGTGCGAGGGCTTGGTTATACTTGCTGATGTCCTTGCCCTGTAAAAGGTTGAAAATCACAGCGAAGACAAAAGAATGCGTCAATGAGATGTTGCCCGTTCAGGATGAAAAGGATGGTCTGACCTCGAAGAACGCCTCAGCGCTCTGACGGTCGTTCTCAGTCGAGAGGCCGGAGAACACAGTCTGAACATATGTAACAAAGTCAAGATACACAGAATTAAGACATGAGCGCGATGCCAGAGAGCTGTCAAACCGTCTAAGCACTGACCGATACGAGATATTTGAGCGTGAAGTTGCCCTCGAAGCGTTTATACAGCTACAATAATATGGCATCAAACCCCGTTTCCCAGGCTCTGGAGACATCCAGCGACTGACCGCATCATAGTTATCCTGGAAGAACTGGACGAGCGGTTTCCTGGCCTTGAAGTTCGCCGCGAGTCCCGTGAAGAAATACACCACGTCCTGGTCGCGCGCCTTGGTCATGATGAACTTCATCGTCTCTTCCTGTAGCATCGGGTCCGGCGTTGCGCCCATAGCCCCCCTGTAAATCCACAGCACGTCAGGAAATGCGATACAATCGCAAGAGAGACATGTGGACCCACATTGCGGCGATCCGCATAGAAGGAGTCTTGGCGTTATCGTGGAAGTTGATCACCGCGTCGAATTCTTCGCGTCCGCCATACTTCACAGCCTAAAACCACCAAAATTCGGACTCCATTGAGCCAGGCATCCCAACGCGCGCAGAAGAAGCTCTCACCGTACGGAAGGTCACCCTCAGCAAGTCTGCAGGGATGATAGAGTCATCCCCGGTCTTGACGAACTGTGCGAAACGGTTCTTGAGTTCCTTGATGACCCTGCAATCGCACGGCACGGGCTCAGTGTCATAACGAGCAACAGATGGACCAAGTAAGAAGAGAGGTACGTACTCAGGGTTCTCAGCCGCCGCCGCCTGCTCGATGGCACGCGTGCGCAGCTGACTAGTATCAACGTCATCCTTGTCCGAATACTCAAACCCGAGTCGCTCCACGATAGGCGCATATAATTCCTGTTCGACCGAGACATCAGCATCAAACAGAAGAGGCAGCTACAAATATGTGAATGATTAATCCAGAAATCGACGTACCCTGCGGAAGGCGTTCAACTTATCGATGACAGTGTCGTTCTCCCACCAAGTATCGATGACCCTCGAAAGATTTTCGGACATACTGTCCCATACCAAAACTGCAAAGCCAGGCATGATTATTTCAACAATCCCTGACCGAAAAAAAAAAGACTCGAAACAGATCCACGACTCACATTCTTTCTCTTTTCGGAGGATGTCCACTAGCGTGAGCGCGGCGCTGACCTTCAAAAACCCGGCCTTGGCCAGTGCCATCGCGTCATGCACCAATCCGATCCGATCGTTCAATGAAAACACAGAGTCTTCTCGCGCAGCTTCGACCGCTATGGCCTCCAGGCGCTCGGGGGTGTAAAGGACCCGATCTACAACAACCCGATGATAGTTGGTTCAGCATCCGGCGGCGCACAAGAAAAATCTCGAAACGCACAGACGCCGGTCGTGTCCGCATTGAGCTTGAACGGCTTGCCCGTGTCAACCTTGAACGTCTCCTCCCGCACGTCGAGCACCGCACTCTTGTCGACAATGGCCTGGCCAGCGCTCGTCGTCGTTAACAGATTCAGGGGCACGGTCCTGAACGCCAAATACGAGTGATTGAGCGAGCGTCGGGATCAGTTCAGACAGAACGGGATGTGTACCAAATCGTCTCGTTGTCTTCAGGCTTCGCGGGCCCGTCTTCAAGGAATCGATCTTGGCGCACTTTGATACCCTCATCGATTTCGGTAACGGTGATAACGGGGAATCCCATCTTTCGAGAGGAAAGGTTGTACAAGCGATGGTTTTAAAAAAAAAAGGAACACGGATTAGGAAAGTCCTCCTGCAAAAGAGAAAGCCGACGAACCTTGGACACCCAGTTATCCATAATCTTTGGAACGTCGATGCCTACCAGGTGTAGCACAAACCAAGGGTCTGTTGAACAAAACAATTTCAAAGGACGAAAAGAACGGCAGCACGCACCAGTAGCCTCGCCAATGCCTTCCCAGAGATCGTTGGTAACGCTGTTCGCATACAGGTGCTTCTTGAGGTAGAGCGAGACACCCTTGAGGAATTTTTCCTCGCCAACATACTTGGACAGCATACGGAGCACTGTTGGACAGAACTTCAGCTTCGAGCGACTTCTGAAAATTGAGAAGGTGAAATCAGACCTGACGCAGCTTTTGCGTATGACAATGAATCGAAAATCTGACGAAGGGCAGTAATGAGAACCAATGATCGAGGTGGGTGAATTGCAGGAAAATATACCTGGTTAATCTGGTTCGCATCCGGGCAGTCCACCTCAATGGGGTGCGAAGAGAGTTTGGCATCGAGGCGAAGGGCGTCGTTCAAATGCTCCGTGATAAACTCAGAGTCAACTTTCCACTCGGGGAACACTCTGAATTCGGTCAGCTCGTGAGCAGGATGGCGTGAGAGGAAGGCCGACGCACTTGTCCATGATGATGACTTCGCCCATCTATCGTACCAACAACTTTTTGAGCACGCATGCCCCATACCATGCCAACCTTCAGTGAAGGAAAGATAACATACCACAGTCGCGAAACCTAGTATCAATCGACAGATCCAGATCTTATCCAAAGCGCGAGAGAGATTGACATACGTACCTTCGTTCAAATACAGATAATTCCACCATTCCATAGTCGTGATGTTGCCGAACCTAGTCGAGCATTTCTAGAGCTCAACGACTCGACAGCAATCCGAACTACAAAGGCTGGACGCACCACATGTGTGCGACCTCGTGGCTCTGCGTCACCGCGACGCGCTTCTTAGCCAGGATGTCCGCGCGCTTGGGGTCGAGCAGGAACGCGCTCGTGCGGCCCGTGATCAAGCCCTGCGCGCATACAGGCAGAAGAACGTCAGCGAAACCTCAACTCATCTGATAATCATTGAAGAGCTCGAACCCAATTTTCCATAGCACCTGCACATGCAATGTCAGAAATTCGGCGGTGAGAGAGGGTGAA
>SGPL01000529.1:0-22702 GCA_004802705.1 Bondarzewia mesenterica
GGCGGTGACTCTGAAGGCGGAAGTGGTGGTGGCGGCCTCTCCGACGAGGATGCGCTTCAAGCTCGATTAGATGCGCTTCGTCGAGGATGACGGATGACGGACGATCAGCGCAAATTTATTACTCGCTTTCCACTCACCCGCGCTCTGTGACTGGATCCAGCGTCTTGTCATGGTCAAATGGGACCGATGATGGTCCGATGCACGCCCAGACACCAGCGGCTCTGTGTGGACCAGCTTCAAGGTACGACGATTCCTGCTCAGACTTTTTTGCAGATTTTAGCAATCATTCACATATCTGACAGTTTGCTCTACAGATCTCCACTGACCCCTCGTCATCTCGTTCAACCAATCCAGCCGGTCGTGCTATTCACCTACACATGCTACAGTGCCTGTTGTCTCCCTTCGCAGATCCTATCCCACGCCGTTTTCGTCGTCTCGTCCAGCTGCAAAAGCCTTTCGTCCTCTGCCATCAGAGCATCACTGTGGCTCGTTAGGAACAGCTTGTCATCAAAATCCCATAACAGCCTGATTGTGTCCCGACCGGAGCTTCGAGACAACGCGACGTACAGATTGAACAGGCTGAGCTTCCCTGTCGGTGGGGTTGCGAGATCGACCAAGACATAGGGAATGGTCTGGCCTTGTGACCGGTAGTCGGTGAATGCGTAGGCTGGTGTGATAGGAAATTGTCGGCGGCGCACTCGTCGTGTGATGTACGACCCATTTTTTTGCCGCACTTTGATCTGAAACGTGAGCGCTGCAGGTTCGATAGGAATCACTGATGGAGGTAAGCCCTCCAGTTGAGTTGCTCGCGTGCGTTGCATATTGACCAGGATGCAAACAGGCATGTGCTGTAACTCGACATCTGGCTTCCTCTCGAGATCGGGCTCATCTGGATGTAGAATGATGTCGACTATCTCGCCGCGCGCCCCATTCATCACGTCGAGATCAGTTTCGACGTTCGTGGTCACCATCACCTTCATCCTGATCGCCAATTCAACTGATTGAGGCAGATCTCCCCGTCGCGCGTATCAGCGCCCATTGCGATCTACATGGCGGCTCGCGACACCGTAGCGTTCTGGGAGGGACAGTGGTCGGTACATCCTCTCCTTCACCATATCTTCTGCTGGGCACACGATCATGGCTGATTGTGTTTCTCGGCAATACTTTCCTACTGCGGCTTCATTCCACTGCTTCCGCACTGCATGCCGCGGAGTGACCAACATTGCACCATTCCATGGAGGTCCTGAAAAATCCGTGGACACACCGTTCCCTTTCGATATGACGACGAGCATCCGCAACATTGCCAGATCGACTGCCTCAACTCACCCATACCGTAAGTTCTGCAGAAACTGATTCCATCTGCTGTCGGTGACTCGAACTTGCTCCTTCAGGATTATCACATCCCGGAATTCATCGTAAATGGCGCTGCTAACCTGCGCGTCGATCGAATCCCGTGCTGGATCAGATGGCCAGTATAACGCCTCTGATGGTGACATGGCCACAGGAGGAAACTAGTGGAAATCACCACAGAGGATCACGTTGATCCCGCCAAATGAACTCGTCATGTTTAATGCGCCCGTTTTCTGCTTTCCTATGCCGATGTTTTCGTGATAGCTGAGCCACGAAAGTTTTCCCCAACATGGAGCACTCGTCGATGATGAGGTACGCATAGTGCTCCCAGAACTGACTGAGCCACGCCTTCGTTTCATCGCCGAGTGGACGCCCCATATGGCTGATCATACCGATGCTGTGCATTGTCTTCCCGTTGATCAAAGATGCTGCAATGCCTGTGTATGCTGCCTTCAGCAACATGTTCTCAGCGCCGTGCTGTTCAAACATGGCAGTGCTCGATTGGATCACTTTGGACTTCCCCGTTCCACCTTCGCCGTGTATCAACAGCCGCAAGGCAGGTATGCTTTTACCTGCCAAGGTCTGTTCCAGATGCCACCTGACAATCTCATAAGCACGCTGCTGATCGGGTTTCATCTCCGTGGGTTCAACCGCTGTCAGTGCTTCCTCCACCAGCAGTGACTGCAACTGAACGTCGCTCGTGTTGGCTTCTTGTTGCATCGCTCGGAGCGGTAAAACAGCTGGTGGATAGTCACCAGGTTCTGGTCCCTCCTGCAATGTGGACGGTAGCACGTTCTCATTGGACAAGCCGTGTCCTCCGCGCACGTCTGCCTCCATCTGCGCTTTCCAGAGGAGCAAGCGCTGAAAAGTGTCCCCGCTCGCGACAGATGGCTGGCGACCATTATCCATATCAACCGTCCAAGGAACGTCGTCGCGCGGGTCAAATATGCCCGCTTGTCTCGCATACTCCATAGTGATATGTGCGTGTGCTTCTTCTCTCGGTGCTCCTTTTGCTGATAACAGCACGGTGAGTCCTTGCTCCATGAAGGTGGGGACGCTTTCTATAGCTGTCTGCTCGCCTTCTTCAAGATGTACATCTTCGTCATGATCATCATCTTGGGAAACAAAGTGGGGGTGGTCTCCATGGATGTGTTCCTGAGCCGCCATTCGACATTCATGGAAGTATTGGATCCCGCTCAGCATTTGAGTGATCTTGTCTGGACAACCCATCAAGAACTGCTGGAATGCATCCTCCCACGTCTTGTGCTGGCCCTTCAGGTCTGTTTGCATGTCTCTCCATGGCTTGAAGAGCACCATCATGCAAGCACAGTACAACAGGTAGATGTCGGGATTGTCGTTGCGGGGCAACATGCGACCGATGAAGTTTGGCAAAGTATTGTGTCCAGGTGAGCGCACTATTCGCAATCGCTTGTCAGATTTGGGGTGCAGTGTGCGATACTGTACGCGCTCTTTGCGTGGCCGTCCAGGACGTTGTCTGTGGTCTCGAAACTCGTCCGTCTCTGCTCGTGCTCGATCTCTCGGGTGGACATCACTCTCATATGTGTCGGTAAAAAAATCGACCATGTTCCAATCCCCGAGATCGTCTCCACGCCATTGGTAGTTGGCTACTTGAGATTTTGTGTACAATCGTCCTGACGTGTCTGTACTGAGCGTCACATTCTCATTCATGTCCTGGATTGTGTTTCATTGGTTAGTGATAGCAATGCAACTCTGACATCTATGTTCCACACCTCTTGTGCAGATATAGCAGGTTCCGCAGGCGCTACACCTTCATCAGGACCGGAAGCTTCGAATGGCACCCTATAGAGTTTCGCACATTGCTAACATAAGCATTTCATCCCCTCTAATGCCATACTACTTGATGCACTTACTCTGTCACACGGTCTGTCCCAGATGTGTTGCTGCTTCCCATCGTGTCTCTATCCATGCTGGTCCTACGAATCATGAATATTGGGTTTCTTCGAACAGTGCCTGAAACTCGCTTACTGTGGGGTACAACCACGCAAGTCTGGGTATGCGTCGAGCAGAGCCGCGACGAATGATGTCCAATAGATGGGCGTATGGTGATGGGATCGTTTGATGTCGCCCCACCCCATTAGGTACGCGATCACCATCACGCCGGCCAGTTCCTGCTCTCGATTGATTGTTGAAAGAACACGGATCAGCATCTTGCGCTGATTGTCCTGCAGATCATCAAGATAACTCGACCGTTCCAGATGAAATCCATGCCCCTTCGCCATCAATGCCGACATATTGTGGTGTTTGTTTTGTTTCTTGGCTGCGTAGCCCGTCGTATAGTATGCCACATTTTTGGTGTCGGCACCATTGGTGAGCAGCTTCACATCGTTGTTGCAGCGCGCATTAATCGTGATCGCAGGATTCCATCCATTGACGAACCCGTACAACCTTTTGGCACCCCACTGTCCTCCTTTGTCAATAAAATCGTCCATCGCGACATCGAACGGTGCGCCTTTCTTGCACCTGTACTTGCCTCCGCCATCTGTTATAAGACACCGCCGCAGCTCGCAGGTATGGATCTGACGTGCTCGCGCGACCTGAACTTCAAATGCTTTCAATGCCTCCTGATATTCTGGCCCCCGAGGCGGCCGAGGCGGCCGTGAATACCCTACTTCTCCATCCCTTCGGATGGTTTTGACTTCTGCGGCAGATCCTAATCCTGGCACGTATGCACGTATGTTCTGTCGAATATATGCAACCACTCGTGCTTTGAACTCATTTGTTTGCAGTAGACTGGCCATCTCTTTCATCGACGGGGCTCCTTTCAACCAAACGAGCATATGCAGATGAAGAGTACCACGGCCTTGAGACTCGACAGTGCCAAAGTAAGCAGAGACCTTGCCGAGCACACCTGGCTTGCTAATGACCCGCCCTACACCTGTCATGGCCACCTGAAACAATGTGCGAAGGATGGTGTCGATGATGAAATGGAAGAACTTCGACGCCGCATACGGGTCCATCGCTATGTTTTCGGCTCTTCGTTCCTTATCTGGTCCCGTGCCTGCAACAAAATTGTCCAGATCAATGTGTTCCCCTGCAAAGACCTGAGCGATGGGATCGTGCAGGTCACACGGGTTGATGGTCATCCACAGCGAAGGTGGGCCCTTGATAATAGTCGTCGACCATATCTGACTTCGCAGGCTATACCGAGACTGGTCAGATCCCATAACCCATCCACCTGCAGCGTGCACATGTTGTCGGAGCAGCCGAACTCCAGGATCAGATATTGGAACATGCCGCTCCTCCTCTCGGACTGCCTGCTCCAGTTTGTCTCGTGTGAGTGTCGACAACACACGTGCATCAAGCGCAAAATTGCTGCGGCGCATTTGAATCCGAGCAGAGCTCAGTGCCTGTCGGCATTGTTCAATGCTGAAGGCGACGAACGGAAAAGTGGGATGATGGCGAAAGTGCAAGTCATGATATCCAAGGGACCAGCGAACATGATCGACAAATGACAGTGACACTGGTTGATCGCCTTCGATGCCTCCACGGCCATAAGGATACAACAGAGGGAACACCTTTTCGAAGAAATTTGGCTGGTTGGGATTAAAGGTGCGCTCTTCTCCTCTGCGTGGCCGACCAAAATCGTTCACAGGATGCATGCCATGTCGGATGCCATAGCCTCCTTCCTCTCCCTCTTGCCACAAGTTCATCAACCCATATAGCATGAGCTCGCTTGCTGTCACGTTGCTCAAATCTGTGTCGATCGTGCCCGACACTTGGAGTGGAATGACGGCCAGGTTCTCATCTGCTTCAAAAAAAAAAAATCAGTGATTCTTGCTTCTATGGCAACCACTGGGTACATTGCTTACCATTGTCTCCTGGGGTTTCAGCCCCCACCGTCTCTTCCTCAGCATCTCCTCCTACAGGCACTTCACCCTCGACTTCCATGCCATGACTATCTGTGGCCCCTCTGCCGGTGGAGTTCACATCTGCTATAACACATGTTCAGATGTTGCTAA
This sequence comes from Bondarzewia mesenterica, assembly GCA_004802705.1. Lineage (NCBI taxonomy): Eukaryota > Fungi > Basidiomycota > Agaricomycetes > Russulales > Bondarzewiaceae > Bondarzewia > Bondarzewia mesenterica. The sequence goes on from SGPL01000529.1 coordinate 5,352, forward strand.
CACAACAAATCAATGTAAGCACGTACCATCACCTCCACCGTCACGATCATCTGACTCATCTTCGTCTCGTGCGACATATCCTGCCCTTTCTTGGTCGACAATGCCTGCATCATCGGATTGATGGACATTGTCCAAAATCTCGACTGGTATGTCGTCCTCTGGCAATGCATCGACGCGCGCCCCGCTGATTTCGATATCTCCATAGTACTTTTGGTTATTTGCCTTGAGCCATTGCAATGCACTGACTACTTTGCTCCGTCATATGCGAAAAGTCGAGCGCAGCCACTCTTTGCTCATTTTACCGTGTCCGATGAAAGTGACTGATATCAGGGATGCGAGGATGGATGGCGGACGGGGCATGAGTCGGCCTTCTGTCATAGATGCAATTCCATCGATGTCTTGGGCATACGTGCTAACATTTCCCTTCATCCCCCTCTGCAGAATGGCAGGATTGCCACGCGAATGTGCGGCCTTTGTCGACAACTTAAACACGTACACGCGAGGATACAACAGGGTGATGAGCAGTTGCTCAGGGAATGTGAGGGACTGCAGTTCCCATGGAATGGGACCAATCCACAGGTTATTGGCGAGTGTGTACTTCGGAGGACTGGCAATGCCTGGACGATGCAGGCCATCGAGACAGTGTTGGCAGACTTGGACGATCACGGAGGAGTCGGCAAGATGGGTTATTCCTTTTTCTTCCAACAGCATGCCATTGACGAGATGATGAGCAGGGTGTGCGATGCCGTCCATGGGTACGAGGTGTCCAGCTGAAGGTAAGTCCGTAATATTCAGACTCATCACACCATCAGTTCGAACATTCCGTTCTCGGCCACAAATAGCACACACAGCGCTGGCAACAGCAGCATTTGACGTCGCCTCGTAGAACTGCTCGTAGCAAGAAAACAGTTCTTCAGCAGTAGGCAAAGCCAGAAATGCCGCTGTATCGCACGTGTTTCCGCCATCAGTGGAATCCCCACGTTGAGCCACTCGCCTTGCAGATGGTATGTCATCCGGCTGCCGTCGTTTGCGTCTCCTAGTTTCGTCGATCCCATTCCTGAATCCATTTTCTTTTGCAGCTGCAATCTGAAGCAGGTTGTCGATGATATCCGGTGGTGCGCGCTCTAATACCGCAGTCAAGAGCCTCTCCTTCTGTGCTCGCTCCTCTCGCGACAACAGTAACGTGTTGCCGANACAGGCTGTGATCTCCATCTTTGTCAGAGTTGACAAGAGTCGCTGGACTTCTAGGAATGGTTCAATGGATTCCATAGAGGCTACACTGGTCATCGCGGTAAGTTGCAAAGCCCTCCTCATCGTCTGTGGTGCCCCTAAAAAATTTTGTGCTGCTATGTCAGCATTGCATTATCTCCATCGATGTCGATCGATAGTTGGAATGCTATGTGTCCAAACCTCAGTCATCTGTTCCCTGTTCAGACTCATTGCGGTGCTCGTTTAGCATCCTTGATTCATTTTACCTCAACAGCTGCACTACCTGTAGATCATGGAACATCCATCGGCTGGCTAGAAATTTTTTTTTATCTCAGCACACGGACTATCACCCAGCTCTTAAAAATGAGATGCGAGTTGCACTCATTGGCACCATCAACTCTTCCTCACTCTTTTGCCTATCATTGATTGCTATGGCTGGCTCCTCCACCAAAAAAACTTCTGTGACTGCTGCTCAGCGTCTTACAATGCCTTCAACAGCATCAACCCCGTCCGATGCTCCGGTATGTTGCCACATCTAGCCGTCGAGTGCTACAATCGCTAAACCTCTATGATAGGTGGATCAGTCACCCTCCATTGAAACAGTGTAGACACTGCCCAATAACTCAAGCACAGTGGATATGCCCTCCGTGCAGCCAGTAGAAGTCATCTTCTCTTCTTCAGTGCCCTTCGTCACTTACAGTGTATTCCAAGTCACTGTCATCATGGCATCTACAGGTGTAGCTGTGCGTGATAGCTCGACCCCATCACTTATGTCACATCTCCCACACCATCCACTCCGTCGGCTGAAATTATGCCTTCGCCAATCCATCTATCGACTAATGATATGCTCCCGTTACTGCCTATTTACCTCATTGAAACTCACGACAGGTTGTTGCAGTCTGGATCTTACCTAGGTGACCGTTCACTGCAGGACAAGGTGATGTGGGTCCGTGATGGCAACCGTGACTTGCTCATCAGGAAGCCTGCTGCAGATGTGGTGTTGGATGACAGTGGTGTCCCTCCCGGCGGCCACGACCTTGCTGATCTGTCCGCAGTTGGTGTGGTCAGCGCTAGTGATTTTTGGATGACTGCCGATGGCGGTTATCGTGGTCCCTCACCGTTTTGCTCATGCCTGGCCAATGTCAAGCCATCACTTGTGCTTGAGACACCTGACAGTACCCCTTACAATGTAGACTTCACGGAGACCATTCGCAATCTCCTGTGGTTGCAGGAGCAGAAGTCTACCCCCGGTTTTGGTCGTAGGGGTCTCTTGCTTGGAAAGGACCTGAACCAGTTCAAAATTTGCCATGTGCTCTTCGAGGTATGTCTTGCCATTCTACATGGATGCCATCCTCATGCGAGATCTGACTTCTTTCTAGGAGATTGCCTCCTCTGATGGAGAGTTTGACACTGACGCACTCTCCATCACTCCATCAATAGCTGACTCAGATAAGTCTGTCAGCTGCTTGTCGTGCGGCCCTCAGACGCTGATTTCCTTTGCAAAGACTTGCCACCAGAATTTGAAATCCGCCGCTGGCCCGTCTCTAGCATCGCAGCTCGTGCTGAACTCCCTGCTATTGTGAACACACACTGTGTCATTCCCATCCCAGTGTACGACATGTACAGAACCCTTGTATCCCCTAACCTCTATCAGTCTCACCTCGTCGGCGCCCTGGTAGAAGTCCATTTCACCATCACTCATTGGAGCATTGGTCCTAAATGTGACCAATCTTCTGGTGGTGCAGCTGACACATACATGGCTGATGTTGTATCCATTCGCGTCATCGCCCCTCCAAAGCCACAGGTCCGCATGCCTCGAAAACGCACGACCGCGATGAAGGATCCATTTGCGGATTACGACCGTGACTTCAAAAAATTGCGCGCATTTCCCCGTGGGATGGGCAGGATGTGCTAGAACATTCCATTCATGGTACGTGTAGATCCATGCTCCGAGTCATTCGACATGTTGATGGACACTGCCCCCTAGTAATAAAATAGACGAGCGCGGCGCCGGCTGCCGGCCGTCGCGCTCCTTCTCGGGTTTCTTGTGCCTCCGCTCGATTTGCTACTATGTTACACACCACTCTTACATCTCACACTTTGTCAAATTCCTCTTAATAATCGTACTGTAGGAATATAATAAAAAAATGTGGAAAAGCTCGCAAAAGATTGCGCAAGCAAGGTTGCTGCCGACGCAGTCGGCACTCCCCTAGTTGAAGGCAGTGCTGTATTTGTAGTTGTTGAGATCTGCAAAAAGCTTATGTAAAAAACCGTAGTGGAGAGACCTTGCAAGCAAGGTAACTTGTTGGGTGAATAGCTTTCAGTAAATGAAGGCAGTCAATCACTCCAAAGAAGATGTGCGTTTTGTCTTAACTATTTAAGCATGATGAACTTGCTAAACATTGAGTTTAGGAGCATGCATTCATGACAGACCTTCTCTCCAGTTTTGACTTCGACGCTGTTCCTTCCCGCGCTACTGCCCCAACTGAATCCCTCAATTTACATGTTTCTCCCTTGCGCATCCGAATTCATTCGGATCCCTCTCATGCCTTCGCGACTCCTACCAAACCCAAGTCTACAAAGTGCATCTCAATTCTAAGCACAAAGGCTCAAATGCCTCCTGTCGTGTTCGATGCAGGGGATGTGAATGCAGAAGAAGAAACCGCCGGATGGGATTGGGATGCCTGTTCGGACTACGTGCCTACGCCACAGAAGCCCAAGCCCAAGTCTCCAACAGCAGCGACTTCGGAGTGCTACGTTCCCAGCCCCTGCACGCGTTGTACTGTTACAGGTGTCAGGCAAGTCTGGGTAGATCACCTCTATGAAAAGGTCAGTGGCATGATTGCACCCAAAACAAACACCGTGTCCGCATCCGCCTGTTGTCTAATGCTTTTGCCTATGCACACCTACTGGCCACTAGCACGTAGACGCCAAAATCGAATCTTCTGGAGAAGCGCGCAAAATCATTCTTCGCGACGACTGGGCGGACACCAACATCCATCCGGGTGTGTGAACTTCCTCTTACCATCCGCTGAATTGATCTCATCCAGCCTTGCTCCACAGGCGACACGGTCAATATCCTTGGCATATTCACCTTGTCCAGTCCTGACCATTCACCCATTATTATACTTACAAGTTCCAGCAACCTCCTTATACATCACCCTGACCTCCTTTTGACACCAACGGCCCTCTCATCCGCACCTCACTGCACGCGTCGCCCCATCCTCACTTCACTTCTTCGCACAACGTCTCCTTCAACCCCTGTTCTTGTTTATGGCAACATTCTGCATGATGTCTTCCAACAATCTCTGCGTTCCGGACGCTGGGACTCGCGATGGATAGAAAACAAGGTCGATAGTGCCTTGAATGCCAGTCTGGGAGAGCTATTCAGGGTAGGCGTGAGTGTCGAGACTGCTCGTAGAGAGATCTTGGATCGTGCAAGGGGCGTCAGTGCGTTTGGGAAGAAATATATCGGCTGTACTCCAAAAGTATGTGTAAAGCTAGTTATGTATGCTATCGCATCCTGATGGACATGCCGCCGCGCAGCGTGAGGCAATTCTTTCGAACACTCGTGCATCCAAAGATCAAACCTCCCTCCTCGCAATTTCACACCTGCATGACGTCGAAGAAGACATATGGTCTCCAGCATATGGTCTGAAGGGCAAACTTGATGCCTCTGTGGAAGCTATCATTACTCCTTCAGTCCCTCCATCTACATCTTCTCTATCCTCGTCATCCCGACCTGTTCCGTTCGAAATCAAAACGGGCCGCTCAACCGCTGGAATGGAACATCGTGCGCAAACCATGCTTTATACTCTCCTTATGTCCGAGCGATACTGCGCCCCGGTCGAAGAAGGCTTGCTATACTATACTCAAAGTGAAGAGGTCATCTCCGTTCCCGCCGGACGACACGAAGTACGTGCACTTATTAGAGTTAGAAACTCGATTGCCGATTCCATGGCTCGTCGCTTTGAGGAAGGCTACGGCAGTGGAGGGCCTGACGGCACAGGTGATGCCGAGGGTAGCTCATTTTTACCTGAAACCATTGATGACGAGCGAATTTGCGGGAGATGTTTTGCGCTCGATGCGTGCATGCTCTATCGCAAGGTCAGGATCATTTTTTCTTCGTAGTGTTGTTCTCACGGTGATCAAAATTTGCCTAGGCTGTGGACAATGTAGAAGATGACACCTCACCCATTGCCGACATCTACGCGCTCAAAACCTCACACCTCACCGCCACTCAATCGTCTTTCTTCAAGTCCTGGGAACGTCTCATCGCACTTGAAGAGCACGACATGATACGTTTCCGAAAAGAACTCTGGACACTGGGCGCACGCGAGCGAGAGGTCAAAGGACGGTGCTTCGCCGACATGGTTCTTGATCTTGCTTCTTCGACTCCCCCAGTGGAATCCGCAAGGGGGCGCGGAATCCATCAATTCACCTACAAATTCCGTCGACGCAATGAGGTTGTGGCTGCGGCGGGGAGCCTGTTGAGTGGACACATAAGCATCGGCGACGCCGTGTCTGTGTCGGTTGAGCCTGACCTCTTGGCTCTCACCCGTGGGTTCGTCCTCGACTTGTCTCCATCGTTTGTCGTCCTCGGAGTCGATCACGAACTAAGTCTCAACACCATTCGCGAGCGGCTCGACAAACGGTCTCGCTTTCGCCCTGCGTCCATCACAGGCACAGTTTCTCCGAAAGAGGGAGGCGAGATCATATTTCGGATTGACAAGGACGAGCTCACGGGCGGGATGGGTCGCATCCGAGAGAACCTTGCGCAATTATTCTTTGCAGGTGGAGACGTCGAACGGTTACGGCTCGTCGTCGACCTTGTCCCTCCTATTTTCAGCCCGCCTTCATCTTCGACTTTACTCGAGTCCGCTCGCGCTTCTCCCCACTGTCGTACCCTCACCTCATCCCTCAATTCCTCTCAGCTCCAAGCGGTGGAGAAGGTGCTGTGTGCGGAAAATTACGCTTGTATTCTGGGCATGCCTGGCACGGGAAAGACGACGGTCGTGGCGAGCCTGATCAAGGTGCTAGTCGAGATGGACAAAACGGTGTTATTGAGCAGTTATACACACTCCGCCGTCGATACCATCCTGGCCAAGTTAAAGGGCGCAGATTTCGGGATCCTACGGCTAGGAAATGTGGACAAGGTTCGTCTGTCCTCGCGCAGAGGTTTCATACTAAGCCTGAAGTCGTCCCGCCTGCACTTCCGAATCGTTCCGTCTTTAGGTGCATCCCAACGTTTTCGAATTCACCCTCGCTGCGCGAAAAAAGGCTACCAATATTGAGGAACTGGAGAGACAGCTCATGACTCCACCTGTTGTAGCTACAACAGCCCTTTCAATCGATCAGTAAGTGGTCATTTTCATATAAGGAGCAGATGACAACGGTGTCTTCGACCTAGTGAACTCTTTTCACGCCGCACGTTCGACTACTGCATTGTCGACGAAGCGTCCCAGATAACTCTCCCGACCTGTCTTGGCCCCCTCCGCTTCGCTGATAAATTCATTCTCGTTGGTGATCACTACCAACTGTCTCCTCTTGTAAGTGTGCTTTATCTTTATCTTTCTTACTCCACTTGTAGCCTACTGACGATCCATCACCTTATAGGTGCGCAACCGCGACGCACGCAAGGGTGGCCTCGACGTCTCACTCTTCCGCCGTCTATCTGAAGCTCACCCGCACGCCGTCGTGGATCTCACCGAACAGTACCGGATGAATGAGCACATCATGCTCTTATCAAATAGGCTCATTTACGGAGACCGATTGCGCTGCGGCTCAGACGAAGTTGCGAAGCAGAGCTTGGTCCTTCCCAATCCGACGTACCTGAAAACAATTCATGGTAGATCACTCTGTCTCGAAAAACGCGGCTGTTGGATGCAGGAACTGATGGATGAGAAGTCAGCATTCATTCCTGAACTGCTACCGACCGTCCAAAATTAACAATGACTGGATTGCAGCTGTAATGCCATATTTGTGGACACAGATCGCATCCCCGCCTTCGAATCCCACGTGGGTGACCTTGTGCACAATGAAATTGAAGGCGCGCTCGTCCATCAACTTGTGGAGACTCTGTTACGGTGCGGAATACGCGAGGAGCAGCTGGGAGTCATCACCTTATACCGGCAGCAGATCAAGCTCCTCTCCCACCTCCTACAAGACCGCACCGGCGTCGAAATTCTTACAGCAGACCGCAGCCAAGGGCGAGATAAAGATTGCATTATCATCTCCATGGTTCGGTCAAACGACGATGGAAAAGTATGCTGATTTTTTCGCCGATATAATTTCTGGACACTGATTGTAAATTAATGCGCCCTATGTCAGGTTGGCGACCTAGTCAAAGATTGGCGTCGGATGAACGTTGCTTTCACCCGCGCCCGCTCCAAGCTGATTATCTTCGGCTCGCGCAAGACACTTCAAGCTGCGCCTCTGCTTGCGAAGTTTCTGGAACTCATGGATAGTCAGGGATGGATATTGCAATTGATTCCAGGTGCCCATCTCCTACACGCGGTGCCACACGTTCCCGAGACGCCTAGCAAACGCGCGAGGTCGAACACGGTCGGTACCAAGGCTTTGGTGGCGAATGAGGGTTCGGAAAGGGATCATACGTCTTCACGGCCTACGAAGAAGATGAAGGCGAATAGCGACGATGGTATACTGCGCGGGAGACATATTCTAAAGGATCTAGTAAACGATACCCTGTGAACTAGAACACAAGTCTTGCTTGCATGACAATTGTAACAACGGACATGTTTTTGTTTACTTAAGTTAGCATACATACGGTAGAATCTGTTGTATGCCTTCGATGTAATTTTAATAATGCAATTGTTAGTAGACTTGACCTCAAAGTCAGATGGTCTATGGTTGGTGCTACATAAATATGGTTCCACCGAGACGGCTCAATTCTGCCGTATTTCTATAGCACTTTCAGAGGTCGGTCCCTGCAAGGTGAGTTCCGTGGTACTTCCAACATCCTGCAGGCACGTAGATAGAGATAATTGAATTCAGTAGTACGACTTTGTTTATACTCCCGGATATACAGCGAAACTCTCGGCATCTACGGTTACGCATATGTACCTTGAGCAGAAGAAATTCGGTGCGGCATTGATATTCACAGCGTCCGTGGTTCCACAAAATGCTCAAAATGGGTACATAAGAACGATACGTACCTCCGAGAATTCTATCGGAGTCTAACCTTCAACCACGCTCTGTACTCCAGCATTAAGAATGTACAAAAAACTGTTATACAGAGATGCTTGTTAATTCGTCATACATGATGCACAATCTCAAAACTCCACGGCTTCGTGCCTCAGCGTTCAAGCTCAAGTCCCAATGACACCAGTCCAGGTATCGACCAGATCCGCGACGCAGTAGCCATTGATAGGTACATACTGCTTCGTGATTATCTTGATAGCCTCCTGCGCCACAAGTCCACCCATGAACGCCGCGACATTCGGTAGGTCAGCGGTTGGCGCGCGGACACTGACGTGTAGCATCCATAAGTATGGGTGAAGAAGGCCGTAAGAACGGTCACGCTCACATTTCACCGATCGCGTCCTCGAGCGCTTTCTCGGGCAGCTCGATGGTACCAGCCAAAATCTTCACGTGGTGCATCAACGCATCGACGGTAGGTGGTATGTCTTGATGTGCGGCATTGAATGCAGAGAGCGCAGAGAGCGCCAAATGTGTCGCGGTCTCACGTGGAGCCATCATGACCGCACTCGCTATTCTCCCGTGAGCACCAGGGAACACGATCGCGGGAGAATGCTCACCTAACGCTTCAGTATCTCGATCGAGATCTCCCCATCTCCGTCCCTTCAACGACTTCAGCCCATGTGCATTCCTCACGAACGTCTCCACCAACCCTTCATCCACGGGAATCTGCACCAATCCTCTGAAGACCCCGCGCTCGTGTTCCGCCCTCGTCTTGTACAGGTTCTGCAAGTGAACATAATTCTTCGTGTCAGCCTTCATGTCCGGCAACGTGCTCGTGAGCGGGAGCGTGTACGGAGGCTGAAGAGAAAATTGACGGAGAGCAGAGAGGAGGTGGAGGAATACAGGGGAGGACGGTGTGAGGGAGTCAAGGATGGGGTCGCGCAGGAGCTCAGCAATTTCAGATGGAACGGTGGTCTCGGTCAAAACGCGGTAGGCTTGTTGTTCAGCCTCTTCGAAATTCTCTTCGTCGAGTCTCATCTTCATCGCGGCGATGAATTGTTGGAACGCTTTTTTATCAGAGAACTTGGGCGGGATCCCGTCGTGCTACGGTGCACATAATAAGACCAATAAACATGGCAGACTAATCGGAGGGAGGGGAGGCTCACAGATTTCTTCCAGTCTTCGAGGGCACGGACGAGGATGACTATGTATGGGATGTGCCCGTGGTCTGTCGGGTCCATGCCCGCGAAGTCGAGAGAAGTGGCGTGCTCAAGGAGTGCAGGGAATGGTTTGTCTATGCGCAGTGAAGGTGCGGTCTCGGTATGACTCTCGATAACTGGGTCCTAGATTAGTCACTTATAATTGCATTATTTCGCTCACTCACCATCATGTTCATGATACTGGATGAAAAACTCCGCGAGAAAGCCAGCTGATCGCACGACGATCAGTGATGGGTATGTGCGTTCCGACCAAAGCAACGATGACAGCTTTTGCAGGAGATCTAGATGAAGATTGTGTGCGATGACAAGGGAAAAGGACGTGATATACGACGGATCGTTAGCTATGATGTCCGCAATGTTCGCAGTATTCGCCCAGCCTTCAACACTATCGTTGAGCTCAGACAGCAGCCGCACCGCCTCTTCTGCACGCGATTTTCCTATGCTGTCGTGGCCTTCAAAGAAGAAGTTGTTGCCTGCATCTTCTGGCGTCACGGTTTGATGGTCCACGATTGTGAAATGACCGATCCCAGGCAAGACGAGGTTTTTGAGGATAGATGTGGATGTAGCAGACGCAGAGATTACCAGGATGCGCGATGTTTCTAAAGCAGCCTGACCGCTCGCAGCCCATAGTCTGCAAAGATGAATTTTGTGCGTGTCGGATGGGACGGTCGGATGACATACCGTAGCTGGCGATCATACCGCCGCGTCTTCTTGTCCGGCTGAGACCTACGAAAATATTTATTGTGAGGTACAGATCTTTAAGGGCAGCATCGCATACTGTATCACAGTAGTTGCAGACTCTATGTCCCGAGACTCTCCTGGCGCCATGTCGAGGATGCACTCGACGATGTCAAGGCTCAAGGTCACCAAAGTACCGCCGCGTACTCCGAGTCTATATCCATGTGTGATTATGTAAAAGAAAACTCCATCAGTCGACTACACCTGACTACACCCAGGGGCTAGCACGCACCTAGTCTCCCTTTGCCTTCTACATAGAATACAGTACTGTGAGTACAATGCAAGCTCAAGCCCAGTCCTGTGCATTTCGCCTGTCCTGCCTCGATCATCCTCATCGTGTATTCTCTTTCCTACTGTTTTTCCTGACGAGTCTCTTGCAGATGCCGCCGAAACAGTGCAGTTGCAGGGGGCGTCTGAAATACACCTTTCAACGGGTCACCGTTTCACAACTCTCGCGCAGACATCTATGATCCTCCGATCAAGTCGACTTCGTGCTTTCAATAGAATTCTATCATTCGTCTCCCCATTCATGCAAAGCATGCTCAACCTTGTGTAGCCAAGCACAAAGTCTGACGGCCGGAGCAGCGCTGCCAACGAGACGAAGGCCGGATTGCCATTATGTCTCAGAGCATTCTGGCACACTTGACATTCTACTACGTGCGTGTTATCCCCACCAATTGCTGAGATCTGGGAGCCAGGAAGTGGGACTTGACTCTAACTCCGTCGGTCCTTGAAGCGTTGCGCAAATACGAGATTGACTTGTTTTCGCAGACTTTACGGATGGCGATTCCCTTGGCGTGTACCTCATCTCCTGTCGTTATGGATTCCCCGACGCTGCAGAAATAGCAGCTTGTATCTCGCTTGAGCGACCATTCTTCTTTTTTCGTTCATCCGGGCTGCACTCTATTACTGGTGAGTAGTAGCCCTTTGCTTGCCTGCGGCATCGGCATGACTGCGGGGTCGCAGCTCACTCTGTGGCGTTGTCAACAAAATGTACCTCTTGCTCCGGTACACTTACCCCATCTGCTGCTGCTTGAGTCACTGTGTCAATATGTGTCTGGCAGAAATTGATGGGCACCGCCCATTATGTGGGATTATTTCTTTCGCAGCGCGCACTATTCTGAAGGATCAAGAAATGGTCTATCAGGAGGACGTTTTGATACTTCCCGCTCAGAGTCATGAGCAATGCAGGCAGGACGGGTGGGCGGCTTGACGAAGTTTACAAGATTCGCCGTTGAAGTAAAGAAGGCCATCTGGGCAGTGAGTTCATTTGCATCGCATTTTGGTTCCATGCGAAGCTGATATGATTCATAGGTTCCAGTTTCCCGACTTTCAAGAACATGGTAGTGATGAACGCATGGCTCCCGTATATCAATCGTTTATATGCCACCAACAAGTTCTATTTCGTTGTGCACTGCTTGTCTTCCGTGTTCACGAGGATTGCGCACATTGAAACGCGTTATGTGTTAACTTAACACTATCTGCTTCGCAGATGTTGGTTATTGCTTTACACACTTTTTTTTTTCATTCTTTTAATTTTCTGACTGGTTGTAGAACGCACTGTGGATTCAAAGTCTTCCTTAGCGTCGCCGTCCGTATTTTCGCACGAGTTTCTCCGTCTCTGATACGCAAAATTTGCCTATCGCAAATCGAACTCAATCCAGTACTCGTTTTTTAAAACACGGTGCCTGAATTCTACGACACTCAGTGGGTCAAACACGACTGATCATATGCCATCGATGCGAGTCACCCTTGTGACCTTCTCAGGCCTCGAGACCAAAGGTGCCCTTCAGGCAGCAGAAGCGTCAAATACTGCGCAGCTGTGAACTCCCACATTGCCCACATCTCCCCTCTTACCACCCCAATCATCCTCAGCCCACTAACTTTCAAAGTATCCAATGTCTGATACAAAGGCCGTCGACAAACCGGAGCTCATAGAGCCCAAATCGCCGTTTGACGACCCCTATGCCGACATCATCTTACGGTCATGCGATGGCGCAGACTTCCGCGTCTACAAAACCATTCTATCACTTGCGTCTCCATTTTTCCAGACAATGTTCAGTCTTCCTGGAGGCAATGGAAAAGGCAGCGCTGGTGGCGAGCTGAAGGATGGGTTACCAGTCATCTCCCTCTTCGAAGACTTTCGCACGTTGGACTTTTTGCTGCGCTCGTGTTACCCTCGTCGGTCACCCAAACCCGAAGATCTGGACTTGGAAGGCATCGGTTTGATTCTCGATGCGTTGCAGAAGTATGAGATAGACGCATTCGATGAGTTGGGGGAATCGCTGTTGCGGGATTTGATCGATGAAGATCCAGTCGGTGTATTTTTCATAGCCCACTCGCATGGCCTGGAGGACGTTGCTCGGATGGCAGCCAAATGGTCGCTGAAGCGACCATTCCTATTCTCTCGTTCCTCCCAGTTCCGCTACATGACCGCAGACCAACTTTATGATTTCTTGCAGTACCGGCACGACTGCGGTGTCGCGGCTAGCGCTGTCACTACATCATCCATGGACTGGATCTCCAACTGCTCTGATACCGTCACCAACTACAGATCGGCGTGCAAGAAGTGTTATGGCGCTCTCGAGACCCGTTGTTACAACTACTATGCACCTAAATTTGTATTGGAATACCTTTCTCGTGCGGGCCCAGCCTTGAAAGACCAGCCCCACGAAGACGTGATTTTTCGCGATGGCATATATCCAACATCTTTTGGGAGTTGCACGGATTGCAGGACAGACAGGGGAACTGGCATGATTCGCTTCTGCCAACTGTTTGCTGACGAAATCAAACGGGTCGTTGCCGCGGTATGTCTTCGTGTTTCTTTTATGCTCACATTCCAACCCCGTGCATTTTAGGTCCCGCTACCCTCGTTATGATGTTCTGTATTTTCTTCACATATCACGCGCATATATCCCTTCCTTATCGTCGGTCGATCTGGTTTGCGTCTCCTTCTCGTTGCAGTCGCAGTGTTCGTGTTTACTCGACTCATGATTTTTTGATAGGTTAGCTACAGTCTGGTCTTGCTCTCGCAGTAGCCTTCTTTCTCGGTTCGTTTAGTCTTCCTGAATCTCACCTTGCTTTGATGTACTATTCTTCTGATGGGCTGGCAGACTGTTCGAATCGTAGGATTTCTACGTAGTGGGTTGCGCAACGGTCTCTTCTGTTTGTACCATGTGTGCGTGCAGCAGCAGCTTCTGAATTGATGTCTAACGCGGTTATTTACTTATCATTGGCGCAATAACTGAATGACGCTATGCATGCAGCTTGATCATTGGATGTCATTCAGATATCACTTTACGGTCGTCTGCACTCGACACTACTGCCGCCCACATTTGGGCCAAGGACGTCTCATTGCTCTGAGTGATTCTGCTTTTGGAGCTTTGATTATCGTCCCACCAGACCCTGGTATCATGATAGCGTCATTGAGCAGTCTGTGTACGTCGTTTTTGGTCATAACTGTGCTGCGCAGTTCGACACTGCGGGAGTCTGGTTTGCTTTTCGAAGTATGTCCACGTGAAGTTCTATGGTCTTACAATTTCTGTCTCGCCGCTGCTGGCTTCGAGGTGAGTATTTATTACGTTGTCCCTCCTCAAGCACAGTCGTCTTCTGGTTCGAATGCCGCAGTCCTCAAGAAGTTCAGATTTTATAAATTGGACTCTGCCACCCACATTGACACCAACCCCCATCCACCTGCTCTCGCTAACTACCCATCCTCACAGCATAATCATTTGAGAATCTGCAGGCCATACTATCTGTCCCCTCTACCCACCTCTATCATTTCCCTTCTTTCAAGTCATTCTACCCACTTTCCATCGTAGAGCGCAATGTCCAGCGATTCTGCTGCTGCTCCGGAGTCACGTCCTAAAGCGTCTAGTCCCCCTGCTCCCCAGTCCAATGCATCTCGCATTCACGATGCTGAGGCACCATTTAACGACCCGAGAGCAGACATTATCCTCCGCTCCTGTGATCACGTCGATTTCCGCGTCTACAAAACCGTTCTTTCGCTCGCATCGCCATTCTTTGAGACTATGTTCGCACTTCCTGAACCCGCAAGTTCTGCGGATGGTGAATGCGATGAGCGCAAGGATAATGCTATTGTCATCCCAGTTGCCGAGAAGTCACACACACTTGATATCTTGTTGCTCTCCTGCTACCCCCGACATCCTCCCGTCATTACGGGGCTCCATGAGATTCGAGAGGTTCTCGAAGCTGCTCAGAAGTATGAGATCGGATGCTTCAATCACATTGCAGAGGCTACACTCCGAACCCTCATCAAGGGCGACCCAATCGGTGTATATTCCGTGGCCTGTGGGTTTGGGTTTGTCAAGGTAGCTGCTGCGTCCGCCAGGTGGACCTTGCAGCAGCCCTTGATGACCTTCTCCTCTACGGAGGTTCGTCACATAACCGGCGAACAATACCACAACCTATTGCAATACCATCGTGCATGTGGTGTTGCGTCCAAAAATGTTCCTGCAACAAGGCACTGGTTCATCTCATGCAATGATACTCTTACCGAACATCCGCGTTGCTCGTCCGGATGTTATGTTAACCGCGGCGGCTGGAATGCACCTCAGTTTTTATGGGACTATCTTGAACGAGTGGGGAGGACTTTGAAGGAAAAACCATGTGGTGCAGTTGTCACGTCCGACGATAACATTGTTCCAGCTTCGTGCTTGACAACATGCCAGCATTCAAATTACAACAACAACAAGAACGTCGTCGATCTCAGGAATGGTCTGAACAAATTCTGCCGACCTTTTGCGGCAGAAATTGATAGGGTTATCGCTGAGGTTCGTTTTTCGTGTCTTGTAGCTTTCGCAGACTTTTTTTTGTTCATTTTTTCCGTATTGTTTCTGGTATATACAGTGTTTTGGACATACCGACAGCGCGCGAGATGGGGTGTGGTATCTGACCAGGCAAGAGCATTGATATTTGTAAAAAAATCATGGTAAGTAACAATTCGTTCAAGTTCCACCTTGCTCCCACTGCCATCATGTTGTACGCTCCAGGTCAAACCTCGAACTCTTTGTAATTAAAGGTTGTCACAGAAAGTGGTCAGCGGGGCAGTCGCGCAAATCAAGGGAACGGGAACGGCATTGCGCACCTCTAGCTTTGTTTCATGATTTCGCCTCTCTGCTAGCAATCTGAGCATCAACTTCAGCCGCAAGCTTAGCTAGCCGAACCTCCGAATCGGGAACTCCGGACAGCAGCGTCTGACGAGAAAGTTCTAATTGTTGTACGCGTTGGAGAGCCTCTGAAACCGAAGGGCGTGACGCCGGATCTCCAGAACACATGGTGTCGAACAAACCGACAAGTGACTGGGAAAGATGGTCAAGATGCTGCAAGATATACATTGTATAGCAAAAGAACATGAAGATGGCATGATACGTACCCCAAAGTACGTCTTGAACATTGTCCCTAGCTGCCAGACATCCGCGTGGAATGGGCAGTACGGAGCTCCAGACAGCATTTCCGGCGCAATGTCCCTCCCATATTCGCCGGAACGAATCCCAGTAGTTGGAAGCCCGGTCACAACCCTTGACGATGGGTCTGAATTCGAACGTATCGGCCAATTCAAAGTCATTGATGTAATACCGATCGGCAAATAACTACGAAAAGGCGATAAAAACCCAGCGCGGTGGGCTTCTGGATATAGACACTGTCCTCCGACCCAGTTGATGAGGATGTTGTCACTATCGATGCCCTATTAAATATCAGGTTTGATTGCATAGACGAGAAAATACGGGAGTCGTACTAGATGTGCGACTAGATTATCATGGCAGAACTTGGTTCCCTGTTGACCTTGCTGAGCACAAAACCCGAAAACAAGCCGTGGAACACTCCCACCTCAAGGATCTGCTCCACAGCATCGACAACCTCAGAGAAGTGATAATACCAAGGGTGACTAAACCAGTCCACATTAGGGGGAAAATCGCAAAGACCATATCGTCGTAGACGACTTCTTTCAGCACAGGAACAACGTGGTTTTCCCCCCTCAGCGCGTTGTTACCGGTCGCCAGGCGAGATAAAGCCATGCGATGCCTTTCGCCGCGGTCTTGCCCGATAGCCATAAGGCGGATTAAGACGTCGCAATTATCAGTTGTACGAGCAGGACAGTGAATGGAATTCTTGGACAAACTAAATCAGCGATTATAAGCAGCTGAAGTAGGATTGATCGAGGCCCACCAGCAGCCACCAGCAGGTCATAGCTTGGGGTCAGTTTCGGTTTACCTTCATCGTACAATGGTCGTATAGGCTCGTATAGGCGAACCCATCCGGCGTACGTGGTGCATCGTTTGCAGGATTGACAGTCAAATTGTCTAACCTCGCCTTCCATAGTGTGTAACCTTCAGAGGAGTCCACATACTTATGCCGCGGGAACGTTCCTTCTGGTTGGTTTTGTTGATGTCGCCATTCCTGTATCGTTTGAGGACGGCGCATAATGATACTGGGAATGGATGAAGCCATAGCGTATGCGAGT
Organism: Bondarzewia mesenterica; assembly: GCA_004802705.1. NCBI lineage: Eukaryota > Fungi > Basidiomycota > Agaricomycetes > Russulales > Bondarzewiaceae > Bondarzewia > Bondarzewia mesenterica. The sequence goes on from SGPL01000529.1 coordinate 22,164, forward strand.
ACTTAAGAGTGGGTAAAATTTTGTAGCGGCGTCCATAAGCGTCCATACAATTTGGCCCTACAAACCAGCCCCCCTTGCTCACCCCCACCTCCGAATCCAAATATTTGTTCCCGGTGGCACATTAACTAAAAGGGAAATAATTTCTAAATTTGGAAATGTCACCTCTGCTCAAAATATGGAGGGCTCAGGAGGTCTAATGAATAGTAAAATGATATCAAGGAACAGTGGGTGATACTAAAAGTACATTTCCGTGCCCTGCGAATGACTTGAAAGTGCAAAAAAGCAAACACTAAGTACACGGCAATTAAATGCCACGAAGAGGACTCGAACTACCAACCCCACGCAAGAGTATGACATAATCACCAGTCACAGATACATCTCCTACCACTACTAGGGGAGCGCCGACCGTGTCGGCAGCGAACCTTGCTTGCGGGTTTTTAGCATACTCCATTGTGCGGAGGGGAGTTTTTTTTGTAGAGTCGGAAAATGTAGACACGTATAACAGTTATGATTTTACAATATAGGTGACTGCAAATTTG